>MU382657.1:269686-360873 GCA_022495115.1 Xylaria castorea | reverse complement strand
TTATTTTAAAAGCAGTTTTTTAAAAAAGTTTTATAACAAGCTTTTTTATACGTTTTTTATTAAGTTTAACAAATATATTAACTAAATTATTACTATAATATTTTTGCTTTTTATTTTAATACAAGCTTAGTTTTTTTTATAGTTTTTAGTTAACGTTTTAAAAACAATTTTTTTATTAATATAAAGTATAACTTTTTTGCTTTTTTATAAAATATAATAGTTACTGCTTAAACAATATAATGTTTTTTTTTTTATAATTTTTATTTTTTAAATTATAATAAAGTTTAAGTTTGTTTTTTATAGTATGCATGCTATATTTAAACGCGATTTTTTTTTAATGTTTTAAAATATAACGTTTATTATAGTTATAAAAGCAATAATGTTTACGTTAATATTTTATAACGTTTTATAAAAAAGCTAGTTTTATTTATATTTTTATTTTTTTTTTTATTTAATATATTAAAAATTAAACTAGCTATTTATAATACTAATATTATATTAATATGTTTTACTATAATAGTTTTTTTACAATTGTTTTAAAATTTATATAAACATAAAATATATATAGCTTTTAATTTTTTTTTTATTTAAGCGTTAAATAAACATGCTTTATTTTAAGCTTTATATTATTTTTTATAGTTAATATATTAAAACGTTATTTTTATAGTTTTAATTAAGCATTTTTTTTTTTTTTAAATATTTAAAACTTTTATAACATTTATAGCATATTTGTTTAAAACAATATATAACTATATAGTTATAACTAAAACAATTAAAGCACTGTTATATTTTTATGTTAAACGTAAATAGTTTGCAATTAAAAAATTGCGCTTTTTAAAAAAAGCTTTTTTTGCTAAATTTTTAAGCAGCTATAATTATATTAATATATAATATTATAAAAACGTATTAAGCTTTAAAGTTTTTTAAAAACATTTATTTATATTTATTTAACTTTAAACAAATGTTTTTAAGCACTATTTTTAATGTTTTATTGTTATAAATCTTTTATAGTTATACTATTAAAATCTTTTTTGCTATTATTATAATTTTGCATTATTATAGCTTTATTTTTGTTTTAAAAGCTTTAATTATTTAATTGTTTTAATTAAAGCTTTTAAAAAGCTTTTTTTAAAACGTAATAACTACGTTTTTGCTAAAAAGCTTTTTAGCTATAATAACGTTAGCTTTATTAAAAGCTATATTAACTACTATTATAATTATAATTAGTTTACGTTTTTTAAATATTTCCGGTTATATTTTTGCTTTAATAATAACTTTTTTGTTTTTTTTTGCTAAAATAGCTTTTTTGTTTAATAAAAGCTAAGTTTTTATAAAAACTACTTTTTATATTTATGTTTAAGCTTAAAGTTGCGCGTTAAATTATTAAAGCGTTTTAATTATTGTTTTATTAAAATTATATTATATAATTAGTTTTTTAATATTTATAAATTTAGCTGTTATATTTATTAAGCTTTAAAATTTAATTATTATTTAAGTTTTTTTTATATTATAATAAAAAAAAAGTTTTTTTGCTACTTTATTTTTTTTAATTAGCTAAAATATAAGTTTTATTAGTTTATTAAACATTTTTTTTATAGCTGCAAACTTTATGTTTTTTTTTAAAAAATTTTTTAATATTATAATAGTAATAAGTTTTTTATAACATTTTAGTACAAAATTTTTTAATAAGTTGTCCGCTATTAATACGTTTACTATTTTTTTACGTTTTAAGTCCGCTATTAATACAACTATTTTACTTTAGTAAAATTTTTAATAGCTTTTTAATAATTGTAATTATTATTAAATAGCTTGCACGCTTGCAAAATTATTTTAAAAACTTAAAAAACAGCTAAAAAGTTGTTTTTTAAATATAGTTAGTTAATTAACATTTTTTTTTAATAAATAAAGCATTTTTTGTTTATATAAATATTTTTTTAAAAATAATTAATTATATAATTTTTACTAAAGTATTATTTTTAAACGTTTTAAAAATATTATTTAATGTTTTTAGTTTATATAAAATAATAAATAATTTAGTTATAACGTTAGTTTATATAATATATATTTTTTGCTTTTTATATAAAATATTTGTTAAACAAGTTTTTTTTAACTTAAAAGCATATATAAAAGTTAAAAAAAAAGCTTTTATATATAAGTTTTTAAAAAATAAGTGCTATTTTAAATTTTTATACGCTTTTATATGCTTATATAACAGTTATATTTAAATATTTTTTTTTTAAATATTTTGTTTTAAATGCTTTTTATACTTTTAATAGCTTATTAATTATACTTTTTAATGCTTTATATTATTATTATTATTAAATTAATCCGCAAAGCTATTACTAGCGCGGCTATTTTACTTGTTTATATTGCAAGCAAAAACTATGCTTAATAGCGCTTTAGTTTTAGTTTTTACTAAAGTTAAAGCGTTTAAGTTAAATAAAACGCTTATGTTTTACTATATATAGTTTTTAATAAAAACTTTTTTTTATATACTAGGTTTTTTTGCTTAGTTAATTAAAAAAAATAAAAATAAAAAAGGATTAAAAAAAAAAAGGATTTTTTTTGCAAATTTTTAAAACTTTTTTAGCTTTTACTACTTTAGTTTATAAGTAGCATAAACTCCTTTTGTTTATTAGTTTATACTTTAATTAATATTTTGCTATTGTTTTATTTTTTGTAGTAGTAGTATTAAAGCATTTTTTTAATGCTTTTAATACTTTTAGCAAAATTATATATAGCTAGTTTTCTTGTTTTAATAAACTAATATATAATTGTTTTAAATTTAGCTAAGTTGTTAGTAGCTTTTGCTAAGTTTTAGCAGCTTTTTAAAGCTATTAAAAAAAAAGCTACTTTTAGTTTTTCTTATTTATTAATTAATAGTTTATAGTTTAAAATAATATAAGCTGCTGTTTTTTTGCTAGCTATATATTTATATAGCAAAGTTAAATATTTAAGTATTTACTTTTAGTAAAAAAAAGCTTTTAAGCCGATTTTTTTTATTTGTATTTAAAAAACAACTGCTGTTTTATATTTAAAAAAGCTTTTATATTTTTTAACTATATTATTTCCGGAAAATAGTTCTTTTGCTATAAAATAGCTGTTTTTATTTAAGCGTATTAATAACTACTGCTTTTACTATTTTTTTAAAAGCGCCTTTTTTAGCGCTCGGCTGTTAGTTTATTTGTTTTACTTGTTTTAAGCTATTTAAAAAGTTTTAAAACGTTCTTTAAGTTTTTTCTAGTTTTAGTTCTTTTATTGTTTTATTTGTGCTTTATAAACTATAAATATAAGTTAACTATAAGTTAACTATATAACTTTTGCGCAAAAAAATATAAAAAGTTTGTTTTTAAAAACAACTGTTTTACTATAAAAATATAAGTTTAAAAATAGTATTGCTAGCTTAGTTTTAATATATTAAACTATTGTTGCTTTATATATACTTACAATTTTACAAAAATATATTTATTGTATAACTTTAAGTTTTTAAACAATATTTTGCAAGCGTTTTTTTTTAAAAAGCTTATACTACGTTATAGCTTTATAAGCTAATATATTATATATTATAATAATATATAGCTGTTTTACTTTTATTATACTAGTTTTTTATGCTAAATTTTTTAGTTTTATTATTATATATTATTAAATAAAAAGTTTTTTATAAAGTTTTTTTAAGTATAAGCGTTATTTAAAGTTGTTTTTAAAATAAACTTTTAAAAATTTTACGCTTTTTTTAAGTTTAATTATAGCTTTTAATAAAATAATTAATATAATAATTGTTTAACAAGCTAATAAAAAATATATTAGCTCGCTTTTTTTTGTTTTAAACTTTATTTTATAATATAATATTTAAAACTTATATATATTTTACGCTTTAGTTAAAACTTTATAATTGTTTTTAGTTTTTAAACTTGCAGTTATTATATTAGTATTATTTACAAATTTAATTACTGCAATATTTTTATATACTACAATTTTTTTATATAAAGTTAATATATATAGCAAAAAAAATAGTAGCAACAAAAAAAAACTTTGTAGCACTTTTAAGTTTAATTATATTAAGTTAACAAATTTGCTGTTAAATTTAAGTTATACTGTTTATTTTATTAAAAAGTTTTGCATTTATATTATTATTTATAAAAAAAAGCTTTTAATTTTTAATATATAAATTAGTTTTATATAATTAACTGTATTAAAAGCGCTAGCAATATTAAGCAGTAAAAGTAAAGCTATACTTTTTTGCTTAATAATTTTTCGTACATTATTAGCAACTATTTTAATTGCTATATTAATAAATTAATATTTATAATTTTTTATTTGTTTTTTTAAAAAAAAGCTTTTAAGCTTAGCGGTTTTTATAAGTTTGTTATATATTTTTTTTTTAAAAATTTTGTTTATTATATTAATAAGCAAAATAAACTTTTAGCTTTTAGCTATTGTGCAAACTAATAATATTTTGCTCGGTTTTAAAATAACTATAACTTTTGCTTTTTTAAACCGCTTTAAATAGTATTTAAAATAAAAGCTACTATAGCAAAAAGCTGCTAATATATAAACTAATAGTTTGCTATATGTTTTAAAAAACTTATTTAAAAATAAGTTGTTTTTAAAAGCTTTTTATAACAAAAGTTTATATATTAAGTTAATTATATATTTTTTTATAACAGTTTATAAAACTTTAAATCTTTAGTGTTTATTATAATACTTTAGCTAGTTAAAAATATTTTTAAAGTTTGCTAATAAAGTTAAAAAAAACTTTACTGCAAGTTTTTCTGCTTTTTTAAAGTGTATAGCTATAACTATAAGCTTTTTTAAGTTACTTTTTAGCAATAAAATAAATATTGCTTTTAAAAAAAGTTTATTTAATAACTTTGCTTATTTTATTAGCAACTAAAATGTTTTAAAATTTTTTAAAGCTTTTGCTACTATTTGTTGCTATAAGTTTTTTTAAACGTTTGCTACTAAATGTTTAAGTTTATTATAAGCTTTAGTTAAATTTTTTTAAACGTTTTTAAATTTACTTTTTTTATATTTATAGTACGTTTGTTTAGCTTTAAATTTTAAAGTTATAACGTTTAAGCTTATTTATAAAGCTTTTTTTGTTTTTTGTTCTAAAGTTTTTAAAAAAGTAAATAAGTTTGCGATTTTTATAAATTGCTTTATTAGTTTTTTAATTATATTATTTAGTTCTTTTTCGCTTTTTATTACAATTGTTTTTTAAAATTTTTTATTAGTTTTTATAGCTATTATAACTTTGTTTATTTATAGCTAGTTTTATTTTTTTGTTTTTTTTAAATAGCTTTTTAAATATACGCTTAGTTTTATAGTTATTTTAAAAGCTTTATAGTTTAAACTTTTCTAGCTTAAGTTTTTTTAATACATTGTTAGCAAATTTTTTAATATTTATGCTAAATTAATTATTAAATTTTTTTATTTTTTTATTACTTTTATTATTTTTTTTAAAAATATTAACAAAGTTAAACTTTATTACGCTATAAACTTTAAAAATTTTTTGCTGTTTAATAAAAGTTAATCCGTTAAATTTTATAAAAAATAATAAAAATTAAAGTTTTTTATAAACAAGTATTATTTTAAAAGCAGTTTTTTAAAAAAGTTTTATAACAAGCTTTTTTATACGTTTTTTATTAAGCTTAACAAATATATTAACTAAATTATTACTGCAATATTTCCGCTTTTTATTTTAACGTAAGCTTAGTTTTTTTTGCAGTTTTTAATTAACGTTTTAAAAATAATCCTTTTGTTAATATAAAATATAGCTTTTTTACTTTTTTATAAAGTATAATAGTTGCTGCTTAAACAATATAGTGCTTTTTTTTTTATAATTTTTACTTTTTAAATTATAATAAAGTTTAAGTTTGTTTTTTATAGTACGCACGCTATATTTAAACGCGATTTTTTTTTAATGTTTTAAAATATAACGTTTACTATAGTTATAAAAGCAATAATATTTACGCTAATATTTTGCAGCATTTTATAAAAAAGCCGGTTTTATTTATACTTTTGCTTTTTTTTCCGTTTAATATATTAAAAGCTAAACTAGCTGCTTATAATACTAGTACTATATTAGCATGCTTTATTATAGCAGTTTTTTTATAATCGTTTTAAAATTTATATAAGCGTAAAACATATATAGCTTTTAATTTCTTTTTTATTTAAACGTTAAACAAGCATACTTTATTTTAAGCTTTATATTGTTTTTTATAGTTAGCGCACTAAAGCGCTACTTTTACAGTTTTAACTAAACATTTATTTTTTTTTTTTAAATATTTAAAACTTTTGCAACATTTATAGCATACTTATTTAAAACAATATATAGCTATATAGTTATAACTAAAGCAATTAAAGCACTATTATATTTTTACGTTAAATATAAATAGTTTGCAATTAAAAAACTACGCTTTTTAAAAAAAGCTTTTTTTGCTAAGTTTTTAAGCAGCTATAATTATATTAACGTATAATATTATAAAAGTATATTAAGCTTTAAAGTTTTTTAAAAATATCCGTTTATATTTATTTAGCTTTAAGCAAACGTTTTTAAGTACTATTTTTAATGCTTTATTGTTATAAATTTTTTACAGCTGTACTATCGGGATCTTTTTTGCTATTACTGCAATTTTGCGTTACTATAGTTTTACTTTTGCTTTAAAAGCTTTAGTTATTTAATTGCTTTAATTAAAGCTTTTAAAAAGCTTTTTTTAAAACGTAATAACTATATTTTTGCTAAAAAGCTTTTTAGCTATAATAGCGTTAGCTTTATTAAAAGCTATATTAATTACTGTTATAATTATAATTAGTTTTTATTTTTTAAATACTTTTAGTTATATTTTTGCTTTAATAATAACTTTTTTGTTTTTTTTTGCTAGAATAGCTTTTTTGTTTAATAAAAGCTAAGCTTCTATAAAAGCTGCTTTTTATACTTACGTTTAAGCTTAAAATTACGCGCTAAATTATTAAAGCGCTTTAACTATTGTTTTATTAAAGTTATATTATATAATTAGTTTTTTAGCATTTATAAATTTAACAGTTATGTTTATTAAGCTTTAAAATTTAGTTATTACTTAAGTTTTTTTTACGTTATAATAAAAAAAAAGTCCTTTTGCTACTTTATTTCTTTTAATTAGCTAAAATATAAGTTTTATTAGTTTATTAAGCATTTTTTTTATAGCTGCAAGCTTTATGTTTTTTTTTAGAAAATTTTTCGGTATTATAACAGTAATAAGTCCTTTGTAGCGTTTTAGTGCAAAATTTTTTAATAAGTTGTCCGCTATTAATATGTTTACTATTTTTTTGCGTCCTAAGTCCACTATTAATACAACTATTTTACTTTAGTAAAATTTTCGATAGCTTTTTAGTAATCGTAATTATTATTAAATAGCTTGCACGCTTGCAAAGTTATTTTAAGAACTTAAAAAACAGCTAAAAAGTTGTTCTAATGCTTTATATAAAAAAAAGTTTTTTATTTATTTATATATTTATACAAAAATAATATTAGTTTAATTAGTTTAATATTAATTATAATTTATAACTATATTAAAATATAAATTTATAAAATTATACGTTTTTTTTTATATATAATTAAGTTTAATATAATATATATAATAATTTTTTGCATAATTAATTAAAATAGTTAAAAATATAGCATAAAACAAGTTTTTTATAATTTTTAGCTTTTAATAAAAATTAATAAACTATTATGCTTTATTATAAAATAAATTGTATAACTTTTTAAAATAATTTTTTTTTTTTTGCTAAGTTTATAAAAATATTTAATATTTAGCTAACAGAATAATTTTGTTTTAAATGTTATATAAAAGTAAAATTTAAATTTAAAATATAAACATTTTTATATTTAATATTATATAAAACATTAGTTGTTAAAAAGTTTATAAAAAGTATTATAAAACAAAATATTTTATTATACGTTAAAAATATAATATATTTTTAAGTTATACTAAGTTATAATTTAATATAAGCAATAAATAGCGTTTAATAAATAAAATTGTTTTTTAAAAATATATTTATAGCTTTTTAAAATTGTTTAATAATATATTGCTTTAAGTTAAATGTTTTTTTTTAACTTTGCATACAAAAGTTTTTTTAACTTTGCGTATAAAAGTCCTTTTAAAACTATAATTTAGTTTTAAAAGTAAATATAATAAAGCTATTTTATTATATAAATAAATTATTATAAGCTTAACTATAAAGTTGTTAGCTTAAAGTAAAAAATAAAAGCTATTATATAAGTTTTTCGTTTTTTAAAAAAACAAATAATATATAAAATCTTCGTATAAAAAGTTAAAGTTTGTACGCTAAAATATAATTGCTTTTTATAAGCTATATAATATAGTTTTTTTTGTACTATAATATAAGCTTTTAGTTTAAAACACTTTTTATATAAAAAATATTATAAATTTTTATAACAATTTTAGTGTTAATTATTTATAATATTTATAGTTTAGCTAATTTAAAGTTTTTTATTAATATTTTTTATAAATTTTTTAGTTCGTACAAACTTTAGCTATATTTAATATATAAATATATAGCTTATACATTTGTTTTTTTTTAAGTTATAGTTTTTAAGTTATATAAAATATTATTATATGTATAAAGTTTTATTATTTTTTGTATAATAGCTAAAAAAATGCTAGTAAACTTAGCAATTTTTTTTGCTATAAACTTATATAAAGTATTAATAAAAAAAATTAAAAGCTATTGTTTAAAAGCTTTAATATTTTAATAAATTTGCTTTTAATAGCTTTTATACAAATAGCTAGCATTAAATATATTTGCGAGTAAAAAAAGGTTTTAATTATTAAACGAACTTTTGCACAGTTTATACAATAATAATTAAAAATAACATAATTATATATTATTAATTAATAATTATATACGTATAAAACTAAAGTATAAGTAATTAATTAATTTTTTTAGCTTATTAAATGTTTTATAAAGCTAAAGTGTATAATATAAAACACGCAATTATTTGTGCAACCGGTTAAAATTCCGTTTTTACTTTTGCTAATTTATATTTTTTAGCTAAAAACATTAATTAGTGTTAAATAGCTAAAAGTATAATATTATACGTAAATAAAACATATAAAACAAATAACTTATATATTAATCCTGTTTTTTACTAAAAAAAAAAGCAAAACTTTTGCACGTAGGATTTTTTGCTTAAGCAAAAAATTTTACGTACACGCACTGTTTACTTAATTAAGCTAACAAGTTATTTAAGCAGTTGTACAAAAAGTTTTACACGCAGTTAACATTAATGTTTTAACAATTATTATTATTATTATTATTATTATTATTGTTATATAAACTATTGTTTTAAAATTAATATAACTTTAAAATAATAGCTAAAAGTATACGTATAATATATATATATATATATATGCGCGCTTAAAAAAAAAGAAAAAAGAAAAAAAGAAAAAAACTGCACAAAAAGATTTTTATTTATATATAAAAACAGCAAATTTTGCACTTTTTTTTTAATAACATACGTTTTTAACAAGCTAAAACTAAAAGCAGTTATAGCTTATTTGTTTTTAATTTTTTTTACGGATAAACTATTTTTATAATATATAGTTATATAATATATATATAATAAACAAATTAAAAAAGCTATTTAAAATTAGCAATTTAATATGTTATTAAGCAATTATATTAGCTATAAAATAGTTGTACGTTATAGCTTATATTTTTTTTACGTTTAAAGTTTTTTAAGTTTTATTTATAAAGCAGTTATATAAAAAAATATAATAGTTAAAAAAAAAAAAGCTAGTATTAAAACATTAATGTTAACTATATAAAAAACTTTTTATATAACTATTTAAATAATTTATTAGCTTAATAAAGTAAGTAATGCACGTATGTAAAATTGTTCGCTTAAACAGTAAATTTTACGTATAAAAGCTTTGCTTTTCCTTTTAATAAAAAAAAATTAATATATAAGTTATTTGTTTTACACGTTTTATTTACGTATAATATTATACTTTTAATTATTTAACAACAATAATATAAAAAACAGCAATAACGTTAACGTTAACATTAACAACTATAATAACAATAATAATAATAGTAATAATAATAATATTGTTTTTTTATAAAAAAAGCGGCAAGCTGTTTAACATAAGTAAAAAAAATTTATATAAAAAAAACTCTTTTAATATATTTTTGCTATAAGCGTAACAAGTTAGCCCGATTTTTTTTTAAATAAAAGCAAAATGTTTTAAAAACACTTATAAAACTTTTTGCAAAAGCTATAAAAAAAAAAAAAAAAAAAGCTTAATTGCAAAATAGCTATAAAACAACTTACTTTCGCAAAAAACAATTATTTTGTTTATAAGCAAACAAACAATTGCTTAATTAAACGTTAACAAGTTTAACAATTTATTAAATTATATACTTAAAAGCGCAAAAATATAGATTTTACGCTTTTAATTAGCTTAAAAAGCGTGCAGCTATAAGCATGTAAAACATAACTACTTTATAATTAATGTTTATTTTATTTGTTTAATTTATTTTATAATAGCTTTATAGCTTTAAATAGCTTTAAAGCTAAAAAATGTATTATAAATAAATAAGTTTAAACTAATCTTTTCGTTAAAAAAATCGGTTTAACTATAGCTTAAATAATTTTTTATATAAATAGCTTTATTTAAAGTATATAACTATATTTAATTTTTAGTTCTTAAAATTTTTAAAATATATTATTTATAATTGTTACTAGTAAGTGCACTAGTTTACTTTTTATATAATTGTTATTTTACTTATTTGTAAAAGTTTTTATAAAATAATATGTTTAAATAATATATTCTTAAATTAATTAGCTTTAGTTATAAAACAAATAAGTTTAATATAATTAAATATATTATAAAGCGTGTTTTAAGTTAAACTAATTAAAAAGTTATACGTTTATATTAACTATTTATAAGTTTATATTAATTGCTATAATAAAACATAAACGTTTTATTTAACTTTAACGCTTTAACGTTAATTAAAACTAAAACTAAAACATTATTAAACATAATATTTGCTTATAATATAAACAACTATATTAGCTACGCTAATATTAGCTTTACAAGTTAATTTAATAGTAAGTAAAGCTTAATATAAGTAATAAGATAATATTTAATGATTAAAACGAGTAAAAGCAAAGCATAAACATATTTGGGTAAATATATTTGTGCATACTCTCGTGTGCTAGCTGTCGCTAGATGGGAACCCCACCGGGGTGTCACTGCTAACATCTATCTAATTGATAAACCTCTTAGGGCTTCTATCAAGAGGACTAGACCTTATTTGCACATCTTAGTCGCTAGAAATACGACCTTCGGCTAGAATATGCCCTTATAACACTCGACACTTGGAAAACTTAAATTGAGCCTTTGCCACGATCCCGCCAGATGCGTTCCCTTGCTTGTAACATCCTATGGTTCTTCACAAACTCTCTATCACCAGCTCCATGATGACTGGGTAAGTACCGTCTCCTGGTAGGAAAGTCTGGTTTGAGTAGGGGTTATCTGGAATGTGATACTCAAGAGACTGAGCGTCGTCAGTGCTGGTGGGAGGGTGCTGAATGTAAAATGTGAAAAGTTCGGTTGAAATTTCGCCCCCAATGTAGTCAGCGAAGTAATAGTACGGATTAAGATCAGTGGGTTTCTATAACATCAGGAGCGTTAGCCATACAATCGTTTCGCTCCGACCAGCGCATGGTGAATTGTTCAGCCTAGGGTGAGCATCTTACCGGTGCCAATAGCGTTTCGCTAAGGAAGCTGTCGCCCTCTTTGTTTTCGTCCACGCATAGCCACTTTAGAGTCTGGCCAGAAAAGTCCCAGCCGCATATATAGTTGTTCTTCACGTTCCTAAAAACTTCGACTTCATAATCCTCAAGTTTACCGGTAGCCCCAACGTAGTGAAATGTTGCACAATTGTCGCCCTCGATAGGGACGAGATGGCCATCGTCATTCAGACATCCGACAGAGTCTCGGGTGATGTTTCTTGGGTAGTTCTGTCTCCAGTAGGTGCAGCCGGAGTGCATGTGAATTTGCCCTGTGCCGTTGAAGTAATCGTCGATTTCGACATATCCAGGATTTCCATACTCGTCCGCCGGATTATCCCAATCGATAGGGCATTGAGCAGCAGCCTGTACAACAACAGCAGCTGCGAAAAGCAGTGATCCAACTTGTAAGGTAGTCTTCATGGTAAACTCAATATTAATTAAGAAATCAGGGCAGAAACGCGAATGAGCTGACGATGGTTGATCTTAGCGCATAGGTGGGCACATGCGACATCTTATATCTTTACCACGCCTCATAAATTTGCATTATATTGGTTATTCTGTACGAGGAGTACTAACTAGAGTTTCCTACCATTCCTTCAATGCCAAGGCTGCTTCTCGGATTAAGCGGAAATAGCATTGCGCTCTTACTTATTCGTAAAATCCGTCCCCAAAGTGGCAGGTTGAAACAGAAATCTAGGCCAGTACAAATTAGTCATTGAACTTTCATTCGTCCGTCTTTACGAGAGATAATAATAGTAACGTAAGCTTCAACCTCGTCTATGAAATTAAAGGGAATAATCGGGAGTTAAAACGGAGGTTACATAAGGTCCTATTAGCGTGCGGCACAGCAAGCGTGCCACTCAGCATTTAGTTCGTGTTCACGACGAGTTGGGCATGCCGAAAGGTTGAAATGCCTGACATTCGCTTTCCGCATGGCTAGAAAACTAATAATAGAAACACTGGTCATAGCAACCGGATCATGTTCACCAACTCAACCATGCTATTATAGTATTACCACAGGAGTTTCACTGCTCGTAAATGCCTCAATTCATGTAATTATGGAAACACAGTGCCAATTTAGTTGTATAAGGGGAAGGTTCATAGATATATAGCATTGAAGGCGGACGAGGACATGGACCAAGCTGGGTCTTTTTGTTAAAATCAGAAGGCTGGAATACTTACGATCCATATACGATAAAGTGTATATATATACTGGCCTTTACCCTGCAGTACCGGCTATTAGAACTACGACTTCTAGATAACCAACAAGATTACCTAGTATTACCTTTGATATTCTTTGCTCCCTACACCTTGTTGTACGACATGATGGCCTCAACGAAATCGCTGCCCTAATCTCTCTGTAATTCTTCTGCCCCGACTTGTCTTTTTTTTTCCAGCGATATCTTTGGTGCCCAGTTTTCTTTATCTTGGAACAAGGGTAGCTCCAACCCATCCTGGTAAGGGACGACTTGTTGTCAGGCCTGCAGATTGAGCTGATTCTAAAACAGGCTCGGAGACACTATTCTGGAGACACTGCTCGAGCCTTCGAGTATGTTTTGTAAGGATTGTTCGGAGACGCTGTTCGTATTGAAGTACTGATTTACCAACCACGTCCGGCAGAGCAGCACTTCGCTTCATCAGGTTACGAGCCCGGTTAGCCTCGCAAGTCTTTTCTTAATGTTTGCTCACGTTCGACTGACGCTCATGATGTCAACGGTCTTTCCTTCGAAATCTTCATGATATATTACATCGTCTACCCTCTTCACCGTCATCATGATCTTTTGTTTTTATATAGGATATTGCTCCTAACGCCTTGTTTTGCACGCCCCGTGGTTCGTATTGTCTCGGGATCGTCCTAGTGCTAATGTGTTCACAATAAGCGGTCAAGCTGGCCTGAAGAAATATGTCATTATAATCCCACTTCCGCTATTGGCGCTGCTTGACGATTATTGATCGGCGTTTACGAAGCTGTGAATGGGGTGGGTTTGATATTGCAGCTAGGAACGCTGTTCTGGATAGAGGGGCTGGGATGGAAGCGACCACATGATAACTCGAAGTTTGCTGCATTGAACCTATTTTCCCAAGCACAGACGAACAGAAGTATTCTCGGCACAGACCGTTAAAGTCATTGCTCTTGTATTGCAAGGAATACGAGCTATCTACTTGATGACATGCTCATTTGCGCGACATGACTTTGCAGACCTTATGTTGTCTGATGCTGATCAAATATCTTACTCAGATATTCGTACCCTTTGGCGATACTAGAAGCGGATGTTGCCAAGTCTCATGTCGGCAAAGCTGACTAGTTCGCACACGGTATATAACAATACTGCTTGGGATTTGGCCCTCGCTATACTATCCCTTTCCCCTATTTTACTGCAGAGGAAATATTCCTCCAGGGTTCTCACCACCACATGGTGTCTTGTAGTAATTTTTGATTTTATCTTGAAAACAGTATCGGTAACCACTCGGGCTTATTGCTTTATTAGAGGGCAGACAGCGTCAATAATTATTCCATACGCTGGTCCGGTTTATTATAAGCTTTACACCATCCATGTCACAGCACTAGAACTGCACCACTGCACCACGACACTAGAAAAAATATGGCGTAGTCATGTCTTCTAGAAACCACAAGAACAGTTCGTGGGAAGTATCGCGATCTCTCTGCCGATGATGCGAAAATACTTACGCAGTGAAACATACGGATGTGTGGAGAATTGATTTAAAGCCAAATGAATCAGACGTCATTGAACCTGCACTTCAGTATCCAAATGCTGCTAAAGGAACGACTCTTAAGGAGGGCAAACTTTGAGTAACGAACTTCACGGCGGGAGAAGCTGTCGACTTTACCGGCCTCACTAATTATCGGAATGGGGCTGCGATAGAAGATGTGTTCCATTCGCTTCATACACTACGAAGCGAGTCATCAAGTAAAATTCTCTATCCTGTAGCTATTATCCCTACTGATAACCATTTGTCTTTCAGTCTATAGGTATTTTGGCGATTGGTTTGATAACTGGCTGCTAAATCGTTGTTTTTTCTTGTCCTGGCTATATTGTAGAAGTGATGGGATGATCGGCGTGATGCTTCGCTTGTTCTGGTTAGCGTGTTTTGCACCCTCAGCTTGGTTCTGGGTTCTGATTTCAATTTGATCCTATTGGCGTTGGCCTCGCGGATATTTTTCCTCCAAGGACTGAGGTGTTGTGCAGTCGGAACTAGGATGTTTGACAATAGTGCGCTTCAGCTCATATATTCTGCGGCCCACCGCCTATTATGGAAAGCTCATGCAGCATTTGCGACAATAGCGTAGATAATAGTCAGTAGTTGTCTGCACGTTTCAATACCTCACCACATACGGTGTAGACGTAATCGGAAGACCAACCGAAGTATTGTGCAATGCATCAGGTATATAACGAGGGGAAATGATCGATATCTCCTGGTTCCGTCTCCGGACACATTTCACTTTTCATAGACAATACTCAAGATATCCCAGAGAATACTAGTGCCGCCTACACAAGCCGACAAGTCAGTAACCTTCATATCCCTTCACGCTAAGAACCACATTGACTTCGTTATGCAGCATGTCTTATACAGTTAGAGTGCGCGTCCGTCACAACAAGACTGATGCCTACTTTCATATTGCCGAGATGGCCGTCTGGCACTACGCCAACGGCGGTGCATGGGCCAATTCCGATGGCGTCCTAATGCTGACCGTGAGTAGTTCTTGGAACCGTTCTCTTGTGGTTTTGACAGCTTTCAGAGCGCAAGCCTTCCCTTTTGGGCGAATACAATACCTGGAAGCTTCAGAAACCCTCAAATATCACGCTCGAAATGGCAATCACTGACTCTAAGTGTTGTAGATGGGCGGCAGTGGAACTTCTGGCATGCTGCGCTTCCAGACCGACAACGGAGAAGAACCTTTCACCGTTGTTATAGGAGTGCACAACTGGAAGCCATGGGTCCATATTCTTGCTAATGTTCTTCCTAACGAGACGACCGTCGTGCTTTTGCCCCAATACTACGCCGGCGGCAAGCATAGTGGCGTACCTATAATTCCGACATGTAACGTCCAGAATAGCGCTCAGCGCAATTTATCAGCTGCATTCAGAGAAGCCGAGGGGCGGGATTATACTTTAGACCTTATTATTGGTTAGATTGTGGTAAAACTCTATTTGAGGAAGGGTCAGGAGGAATACGCAAGTCCATAGACTGCGAAGGATGTGCATCCCAATGCGAATTTTATTCATAACCTATACTATTTTTCTTCACGATTTCCATTTTGTAGTTGAGATTCGTAATCAGGCGTAGGAGTCGGATCAAAGAGAGTACGCAGATGCTATCACATATGAACAAGAGCAAGTTTGACCAGATTAAAGCTGTGGGGTATTGTTCTGACGATTTCTCTTCTCTTCTTTTATTGTCTCTGGTATAGCCTAAATTTAATTAGGCAAATGCCGATTTCTATTTAGGACATATAGGGGGAGAGCTTCCCCCAGATTTCCTATCCCTGCCAAAACGCACGCGACACCGGCAAGACATTAAGATAATCAAGACCGTGATCTCTTCGCAAATATCTCTTCAATCACATCGTCTTCCATTTTCTCAGTAGATTCCCTGGAGCAATCCCACGGTCCCTCCTTCTTGGAATCGTGGACCCAGCCTGTATAAGGATCATTGTCACGGATGAGGCAAAAGTTCTCCAGGAACCTCTTCTGAATATGAGCCGGAATGTTATTACCGTTGTAACAAGCGATGCCGAGATTCCCAAACGACTTCCATGGCCTTGCAATGGGCGATTTGCAATGAGGAACTTGGAACAAGCTCTTTCAGGTGCCTTTTCAGTAGGAGGTAGAATGACAAACGTCGATTGCCGGCGCCGAGGTAGGTGTCTTGTAGGCTTAACTCGTATGAGGGAGGGTAGAATCCAGCAAGCTCCGAATCAATGATGGTAGCAAGCTTATAGTGAGAGCTGCCATCCAATGATGTGTGCGACTTAATGATGATGTCGCATGGTGTTAGATCGTTATGGCAGAAGACGGCTTCGTTGGGCCACTGTTCCATCTCAGAAGTTTGGATGAAGACTAATCCAAGATCTTCAATGCTAGACTGAATTCTAATACCCTGGCGTTTGGAAACGTGATGTTTAGTGCAGAAGTCTTTCCTCAGTCTCCGTCTTTGCATGACCGCACTCAGCAATGCCGATCCGCCAACTGGAAGCCCCGTGTGAGGGCCGCCGAAGAGGCATACGCTTCTAGTCATATTAAAATCGGTAGAGCTGGGTGAATCCTTTGCTTTGATTTCCTTCACTTCGCCGATTTGCAGCTGACTACAATACAATTTCCTGACAGCCTCGGCGATAGCAGCGGCTATCGAGTTTTGTTCATCCGGATTCAACTTCTCTCGCACTTCTTCTAAGATATCACCCTCTACAAACTCGGTCACTGAGAAGTTGAATGTTTCCCCTTCCGAGTTTGCCGCGATACCAGTCTGAATCGTTCTTGGAACTAGATCAGGTAAAATTGCTCTCGCAATCTGCTGCATAGCAGCGAACGTAGCTGGGTTGAGGGAATTGTCGTTGCGGGCTTCCAGTCGAACGACACATGGCGGATAACTATCCTTTATTTCTGTACCAAAAGTTGCTCTGAAAACGCACTTGTCCCAGTTCTGGAGATAAAAGGAGATACTTTCTGGTCTGTGAGCGCCAAATATTCGCTCGAGAAAGCTGTCATCAGGGGAAACATCGCACTCAGCCATGACGTCGCTGTCGTCTTATTACTATGAGGAGAGATAGAATGGCAAGGTTCTGAGGGCAGAGGCTGTGTATCTTTGGACGCCTAACGAGTAGATTGGTCGAATCAAAGTACATAATTACAAAACATACAACAATATAATCCAAGCGATGGTTTGGCGCCCGGGCAACCAGTAAACAAGCGAGCACTAATAATTTAGCCTGAAAGTACAGTCTTGTTTACCTCTGCATACTACCTAGGTAAGAACAGACGATAGGTAGTCACTGTACCGAGACGCGGGGTACAACGGACTTCCCCACTATGATCCTGGAATTGTCTCGGAAGGACGCAACATGGCTGTCTGGCACTATTGGTTCTGTCATACACTGACAGAAAATCGAATGGATAATACTCGTGTACAGCTTTAGGTGCTGAAATAATACGTACTTGGCTGAGCGCCCCAAAGATAACTTCGGCTTCACGCCTGGGCTTGTCTCGAACAATCTATCATGCTATTGCTGCAATCTGGTTGGAACACTGAAATATCTCGCTGTAAATTTATCCATCTATATCACTCGCATGTCAAGGGCGTCTCTGCCTTATTTTTGCAGGTCCGAGAGCTACGGAATCTGTTAATGGCGCTTCAATACGGAAAGTTACTGCGAAACATACTCCTGAACTAGTCTGACTTTCAGCAGTCACAGTCGTTGTTGGTCCCTGTAAAGCTCTTTTTGCAAAAGGGATATATCTTCTTGTCGACCGGCGCCGTAGGCTGGGCAGTGTTGTTGAGGATCAACACCTCTTTGATTTCGACAGACATGACGTATGTATATAGTAAGATAAGATGGATATTTCTGTGGTTCTTTGATGTATATTCGTAGGAAAGCAGAGTGTTGGTTGGTTACAGGTGTCCAAGTGGTTGACGAGACATCAAGGGAGCAGTATCTGGGCTTACCAATCGTTAGGACCGTCTTAAACGCAATTCTGGAATGACTATACGTAACGCACCGTGGCATAATTTGAATCGCCTACGTGTTATAGTGGAATTTGGTGGATATGACATCCTGTTAGGCCATCAAGTCGTGGGATTGAAACTCTGAGTTATAGGTAGATTACTCTGGAGAAGGACACAACAGGCGCATGTAAGAGCCTTCCCTTACCTCAACTATATGATGGTCCTTACTTAGATATTAGTTACTCTTATGATTTTCGCGCCGTCTGAAATGATTATGATAAGGTAAAGTCGATTACCGGAAAGATGTTAGAGTGATACAAACAACTGGGCGGTTCCTTGATGCACTGGCTTGGTGTCATTGGCACCTTGCAACTGGCCTAAGATCTTAAAATGATCGATAATGTAATGAAAACTTCAGTAGTCAACCAGTCTGTTTATCGCATGCTAGAGCAAATAGCCAACTAAGAATAGGTATAGTTGATCAATAAGGTCAACAGGTAGGTAACACAGTAACACAGTGACATGGTATATTCAATTCGCTCATCTGAAATCAGCCATGCGTAAGGCACAAGTCCCATCTCTTTTATCGATCGAATCCTGACTTAATGAGGTTGTGTTAATGATGCGAGAAGTAGATATCTTGGGAAACTACCTATAGATCATGACCCGCAGTAAAATATCCCAGTCTATTCATCAATCTGAAATGACAATAAGCCTAACAAGCTTTCGCTTCAAAAGCCACCGCAAGCTCTCCAACCGTGGCTCGTACCTCGTCAAAAGCAACATGGCCACTAAGATACCAAAAATGACCGAGTATCCAGGCTGATGCTCGGTTACATGGGCCAATCGTAATTCCATACACATAAGGATCATTGTTGCTAATATTTCCAGGTCTAGCTGAAAAAGGAACTTCCTAAAACAAGCTATTGAATCAGTCACTTATAGCCAAAGTATCTGATGGGTGGCGCAGATTGGATGCGACGATTTGTTGTTCAAGCATTGCCGCACTGGTTCGGTCGTCCTTGATTTTCTCCACGAGACCGTTGACAATTTCTTGGATCTCGTCGCTTTCTTCGATTGGAACCACTTTCGCGCCTAGTACCACGTTTATCCATTCTGACATTCTAACCCTGGCTTTGACATTGCATTCCTTTGGAGGTCCAGATGAATGGAGATCCCCGACATTCCAATGCCTCGTTCTCTCGGGCATAGGTATACGACCAAGTACCCACATCATAACAACGCCAAGAGCCCACACGTCAGAGGCTTTATCGCGCGAGGTCGAGCTAGTGAGAAACTCCGGCGGAAGATACCATGGCGTGCCACATTTCCGGATTAGACTGCCATGTATGAAGCTTTTGCTAAAGTCGACCAGGACAGCGCCGCGCACGGGGCTGAACAGGATATTGATCAACTTGATATCGGCATGAACGACATTGTGTGCATGAACAAATGATAGCCCCGCAGCCATGTCGCTTAGGATTCTCCATGCCCTCACTATATTGCCGTCGAATCGACAGTTGCTATCTCGGTAGTCCATCAAAGGCTTGGCATCAATGTACTCGCTATAGATGCTATGGAAGCGGGCGTCAGAGCCGAAATACTGGGCGACGGCGAACTAGAGAAAGGAATCAGTCTCTCGTCCCAAGAGGGTAAGATGAGGGTAAGCAATATCATACATGATCCCCGAAAGAGGAGCGTATTTCGGTTTCATGCATCCAGGCTTCGGCAGCCCTAACTGTGGCATCTTCACCAGCGTTCGCTGTCTTGATGATTTTGATTGCAACTAGCTTGCCTGGCACTTCAGAGTGCTCTGCTCGACAGACGCGTGTAAACTGATGGTCTGAGATAATTGCGAGGTGTTTAAGCTTATAGCTATTTTCCCCGGTTCCAACGTGAACCTTCTCTCCCCGACGGAGTTTGAGGAGGTCGTTTGTGGACGGCACCGCCTCTAAAGTCTCTTCTCGAACGCCTCCTAGATGAGGCGAAAGACGGGTTTTCTTGGGTAAGATTGCTATGTCTTCAGCGGGTCGTTTTGTAGAAAGAGATGGACTAATGGGCCAGCGCGTACGTTTCAGCACTTTGACTTCAATAAGGGGTTCATCGCTGGTAGAAACGACCCATTCGCCCAGCGAGAGTTCGATAGGAGCCCAAGTTTCGACTTTTGTTGTATTTCCATCATAGAGTGGTGTGGCATAAATTGGGTGTTCGGAACGATTGCTTAGAACGAGATGATCGTCGGTATGTTCAACGTTGAAATACATTATGAACATGGTGTCGTGGTGGGTAACACAGCATCCGACATGCTCTTCGGTGGCTGCCAAAGCAAAAAGTTTAGTCAAGTAAATTTCCTCTGACTCACCCTCAACCTCCACTTCCACCCAGTTGTTGGGCCGACTTTCACCCCCATATGCAGAAATGGTAACTGCTTCGACCTTGGGTTGAATAAGGATCCGGAAAGGAGAATCCGGAGGCATAAGTGTAGTGAGGTCTAGTCGATTCCAGTCTAGATCTATCTGCTGTTCGGCGTTGCCAATGGTGAGTGATGTGTTGTCTAGTGTGTTGGGGACTGGGTCGTCCTCGCTGCTGGATTTGGTGCTGCCGTTGTCCCCATGGTCTTCTAGACCGTGAGCTTGTGCAGACTGTGAGCTTAGTGCCATTGTCGAGATACTCTGGTTTTTTTTTTGAACGTATGGACAAGTAGTAACTTAACGCAGACGTCACCACTTCCTAACGGCTCCCTGGCTCCCTGGCTCCTTTTTATACGTGCCATGGTACTTTTAGAACCACCAACATTGACCATAATTAGTCAGCTCATGGCATAAACTTGTATCACCGGCTGCCAGAGACCCATGTATTTATCGTGTAAAACCATTCGCATTGAGACTTCCATCAATCAAGATCAGCTCGATTCTTTGATCTGTCCTACCACGGACCGGTCAGATTAAGAGCGAGCAGCCAATAGCCCAAGGCCGGATAGCGCCCTGGTGCAAACAACTAGGGCCGAACTTCTCGCCCTTGCTTCGAGCCGCCGGTGTACCCTGAGGTCCTGTCAGAAACTGCACTCAAAAGGCCGAGCGACAACTTGATCTGCTAAAAGAGTGACCCTGGATGTGAAAGATGCAACAGAGACAAAAGGGAATCGTTAGCTTGTGTATTATTCTATGAAAAAAAATATTGGGACCTGGAAATTCCGTAGTGGTCCTGATGGTATGAGTGAATAGAAATCGTAGCGACTATGAGAGGTCCCTGCGCACAATCCTTCGTACTCCCTTAGCACAAGGGAGGGTTTTTTTTTTGTGTGGTATTCGGGTCCGTGCCCAGAGGGCTGGGTAGGGGTGGCTGCCGCTACGGAGGCTTGATACTTTCTTTTCATGTTGCCCTGCTCTTACCTCGCTATTCGTATTATGTATCGATTTACAGTAACCTGCATACCTTATTCTTCTTAACGCCGCCATAGTTTGGCTATACACAACCACATTTAACACAAGCAGTTTCTGGACGGGCCAACACAATGGCCTGGAGAGAGAATCCCACACCGGGCGATTATCGGCGCCTCCATGTGCCCGACATCGATTGGGACCATGGTTATGATTACCGCGAGTGGAGATGGCCTAACTGGAAGTTCGGCTACAAGAGAGATGCCCTTTTCGAGTCTCTCCATGCCGAGTTCAACTGTATGGCATTCGCCATTCAGGACCCTTTTTCATGGTTTTGCGATGTCCATGAGCTAATCAACGCGTCAAAAAGTCGAGAAGAATTTGAAATCGCGCTTCGAAAAAGGCGGGACGAAAGGTTCAAGGAGATTCAAGTAGCTTGGGGGAACACAATAGACGAATTGGTCTTCAATATCCCGTTGTGGGAAGATCCCCAGATGGACCGAGACAATCGATGGAACACGTTCATTGAAGTATCACGCCACTTCTCCTTCGATAGCCTGTTGGCTCATTTCGGCAATTATCTGCCTAAGAATCGTGCCCACATGCCGAATGAGAAGTCCGCAGCAGCACCTCAAGCATTAGAACAGCCTGAGCAGCCTCGACAACCTGACCAGCCCTCCGTAGACAAGCAATATGGCCCGGATGATGAAGTGAAGGCTCAATTTCGAAGTCACGTTCAGGGATTGATCAATCAGCTTACCAACGATAACATAACGGGTATCATTGAGAAACTAACATACCTATACCAGACTAACACGAGACAGCTCGTCACATCCACCCTAGTTGACTTGATCATAGCGTTCGCTGGTTCCACTGAAAAGCAAGTGGACTTGTTCTTTACTATGATCGCCGGATTTATAGCCGCGGTGGACAAAACCATGGGAGTGGCTGTTAGCGCACAATTTGTTCGACATCTCATGGAAACATTGGAGAATCGTTCTGCGGCCACCTCCAAAGCTCAATCGGATGCTGGATCTAAGCATCTGGATCTCTCTCTTCCCCCACCCTCACCACCCCCGCCTCCAGCTAAAAAGACTGGAAAAACGAGGGTTTCTCGAGAAAAAACCAGCAAAGGCCCTGTCCGCAACGGTCAAGTCGAGAAACCACCTCCAAAGCGACGTACAACCAAGAACAACACTTCTAATGCTTCGGAGGGTACACGAAGAAGCGCTCGGTTGCAACAGCGAGCAGCCCGCGGTGGCAGTGGATGAGACCGCCCGGAATGCTCTAGGTTGACGCTGGACACCGCAGTATCCGGGCAGGCGACGGTCTCGCCATGGCCAATACCACCTTGTTCATTGCCGACACTGGCAACACCTGGGAAGATACCCCCATACGTGCGATTGAGCTGAGACACCTGGAATGCTAAGACGGCGGCCGCCGGAGTGGTATTTGCTCGCGAATTGTGATGCCTACTCAAACCTACGAAACTCTCAACAAGGACTATGCCTAGAACTATATCTTAAGGTCTGATTCGAGGGGATTAAGTCACTCTAGAGAATAGTTGGATGGGGACCAGCGGCTTTTGTAATCGATGTGGTGGACCACTCTGCTATAATATTCGCAGTGCAAGCTTACGAACGGGCCATATTAGAATACACGGTCATCACGTGTGGAGGGCACTGAACGCCGTATTGCTGCGTTTGTTACAGTTATTAATGCATATTGTCGGCGTTCTTCTTGTTTAATGTATATCCTGGATCTGACGTAAATGGAGATGGAGCCACCTAAGCGAGGCGTCTGGCGCTCACTGTACAATAACTTACATAGAGAATCACAAAACTGAGGAGAATATTGATGGCGAAGAAGGGATGGTATTTGCAAGAGGACTGCCGCAGGACTGGTGTTTACGGAGCGTTCTCTAATACCACTGTACAGAGAAGGAGCGCACATTATTACACTGGAACTCTCAGGATCGTGTGTGTGGGCTTTGTCTTCTACGCGACTACTCCAATTCGATCACCAGATCTTTGCTATTCTTTACTTGGAGGATTTACGTGTAAACAACATGACCCACACTGTACTGAAGTAATGGCGTAGCCCCTGTAACTAAAGAAAATTGCGGTACGGGAGATTTGCGGGGAAGGCGTCGATGGATGGACGTTTCACTTTTTCATTCCAAACACTTCGTACTGCCTGATTTCCTATAAGTAGGTATAATATACCTACAAATTACATGCAGCAAGGAAAAGAAGCCAGAGAAGACCAGTAGTTATATCAGCAAACACCTTTGCACTACTGCATTTATATATAGATATTAAGCACCATAACAATAATGCTAGAGATATCAAGAATCCTGAATTCGTTGATTTTATGAGGGGTAGGATTGCGCACTGTCCCGCTTCGTTCACTTTTTGTATGATGGGGAGGTCGCTGAGCCATCATGTGCGCACAGCATCATATAGCAATGACTTAAGCCGGCAGGCCCTGCCTAGACCGAAGTAGTTCCGCTTTCCTTCCCTTGCATTGCATGGAGAATGGCCAGGTATATCATCTTGTGTTTTGTAATACAATGCTACTACGAGACAGCCCCTTCGGCCGTAAACGCCGATCGTTTGCTTTACTTGATACTGAAATTAGAAGCCGTGTAACTTACAACACATGACTCTTTATGTGTATCTTATCTGATTGGCCACCAGACTACCCCGTTATCCGTGGGGCAGTCCGAGTGGAAAAGTAACTGTAATAAGGCGGCCGTATCTGATCCAATGGCTGAGCACCGAGCGGCAGTGTGCAGATACGAAGGTCCAACGGATAGAAAAGTTACCTGTCAACGAATGAAAATATTGATACCTGGTCCTCCGTCCGTAGAGGGCTCATTCGACTTGTTATACAACAATTAGGCGGGGACCAGTTGACAGTGATAACATTGATGACGAACCTCTGACACACTCGATAGAGTAATTTGCTATTGTGAATGGCGCCCTTGCATGCCCAATTTATAGCCCAAGAACGTTTGGCTGTAAGGATGATCAAGCCTGCGATGATCTGACATGATGTGGTCACGTCGAATGCTGAGAAGGCCACTAATCACGAGCGTGGACGGGAATCCTGGACCTATGTGAGGATTCTTCACAAACGCGGATGTAAAAATGAACAACTAGAAATGTCCCGAGAGATGCAGAAAAGCGTAATATTCTCAAAAACAGTATGTGTAGCTTAAAAATGTTGTGTGCGACAAAACAAATGACACTAATGAACCTAACATTTTTATCACTAACTATAGTTAGATAAACCTCTATTATATGTAATTTTGAAAGTCGCCTCACGTCAACAGAAGTTATTGAACGATGTGATGAACCAGCAGCACTCCGACGTGATTACCCACATAAATCATTAGCGTTGCGTTGCCAGGAATGCGAAACCATTATAGAAATAGGTGTGCACCCATTAACTAAACAAATACAATGACGAAAATCGTGCCAAAGGGTTTTTCGTGTGCTTACTACGACAGCCATGATCGTGCGGCTTCTCGACTCCTGACACATTCTATGGTAGAGTTACCATTTTGCTAGACTATGAGCACGCTTTTGTGGCAGGATTTGAGGTATTTTTCAGCTTTAACTGAGCTAACACCGACTCGTTTATAGTTCCCATTATCGTCCTCTTGGATAATGAGGCAGTAACATCTCTGTTCTATGTCGGATAGCGACTATATCTACGTGTTAGTCACTGGATCTCTTATTTTACGAACGTATCCCATTGTATCTTACTCACCGTTGCGAGATCAGCGTTTTCTTCATGCGAATGCGAGTCCTTCGCTACTAGCGCCCAAAATAAATGCGAAAAGTCAATCTGCGATTCAATTCCGGCATCAAGGGTTATCCACCCAAGGGTATCACCGGCATTGTTCTGAATCACTCTGTATTTTGTTGCGAAGTAGTCCAGCTCAGGTGGGAAAGCTGTTTGGTCAGTTGCCGGATCGCTCCATCGTACATCGCCAATACTAGCATCTGTGCTCAGTTTTGCTAGGGCGGCTTGAGCAAATAGTGTTTCCGACGAGCATGACTTATCAACTTCATGCATTTTAAATTCGGGAACTGGTTCATAGTCGTATAGTTGCAAGTAATTAATAGGACCTTGCCGGCTGGCCCAGCTCCAAGAGGGGGCCCTGACTAGGGGTAGGTCCTCTAGGTCTTCAGTCCGTGCTGACCATAACACACTGGAATGTAGGAATTCCTTCCAGATCCCTTTAATGTAGCTTGTTTGCAGCCGAGATGCCAATTTCTGTACTAATCCATCGATCGCAATCAGCTTGTCTGCTTGATACGTGAGACCACGGCTGGTATAGTCTGAGGACATATACCACCACCCCTGCAGTAATCTGGAGTTATGGTTGGGCGAATCACATAGCAGTGAGCTGGGAGAAAGTTCAACTGGATAGGCCTCCCTTTTTGACACACCCAGATATTGATACTCGAGGTCTTCACCCTGATGATACTGCCAACATTCCCAATACACCTGATGCTCAGTGAAATGAAGCGTTCGTGGGGACAGAATCCGTTCTTGAAGGACCCAAGCTCGACGGTTCAATGGCCCATCATCCACATTATTTGCAAAACTCCTGCGTTGGCACGCATAGATACTTGCCGTGAGAGGACCATGCAGTCCTGGTATCTTGCAGGGTAGTTTCACTGTTCAGGTGAAACTACGAGGTCCAAGAAATCCGGTTTCACTATCGGGTGCTCTTGTAGCAGCTATTGTAAGATAAGAGTTGAGATACACGTCTCCCATCATTGACGCCTCCCTCTTCCAGTCGTCAGGGTCATCTTGCACAATACATAAGCTGTCGATCCAGAGGTATCGTATGCCAAGTTCTATCGCCACATCTATTGCATCCTTGAATGTAGGTGGTAGCTCGGAAAGTGGAAATCCAATACATCTAGCGTTTAGGTTTGATTTGACGGTCTTCGCTGGCTGTTTCCCACCCCAGCTGTGGCTCAATGCGATGTACATACCGGGGACATTCTCCGTATGTAGAAGTTGGAGTCGCCCGGCCAGGTGGACTCTATCTATGTCTAACACTCTTGTGGGTAGACTTGCTTGTACAGCCGACGCTGGAGCGTTACACTCTTGATGATTCGAACGACAGTCCTCCATCCAAGTTTTTGCCAGCGTTCCTATGTTATTTAAGTCCGGAAATAGTGAGACAACCATGCCAAAAGGAACTGGGACTTCACTTCTACCGGCAGATATAGCTGCAAGAAGTATTAGTCTCAGATGGATAAACGTGTAGAGCGCACTCTCAACTCACGAGAGTCAGTGAATAGCTTGATGGTTGATGTTGTCAATAGTTCTTCATCAACTTCTCCCTGTCGTAAAAAACAAACTTCCAATAAGTTTTCATCGGGCCTTATCATGAGCTGTACTACTTCATCCGCATTTATTCCTGCGATCTCTAAGGCACCTGCGAAGTTTGAAGGAGTTGGATTCACTGCTGTCGGCGCTCGAATACACTGTTCTACCAGAGCGCAGAATGAGCACGTCATTGCTGATACGGGTAGATCCCACAGGTTATTGATGTGTTGATATTTGATACCTAAGTGTATCTGAGTACTCATATTCAGACAGAATTCACAGAGTATCGTGTCGCTTACTTGCGGCAGCCTGTTAGTAAGTCGCATCTTCTCCAGTGCAACAAGAACCAGTTGAGGATCAACGTGATAATCATGCTCTTGTCCTGTATCTGATGACATTCTTGTAGGGTAAAGAACTGACGGCTACTCTACTCAACGTCGAAAATTGCTGCTCCGAATAGAACGTTATGGCGACAACGGAGATGGTGCGGGTGGGCTGGGTCCCGATTTAGCCCAAAAAGGGGTTAGGTTGCCAAGCACTTAGTTTCACAAATGACTTGATCTATAATTCTGAATAGTTACCGCTTTTCACAATCAATGTATTTGAACTTTGGCATTTTTCACTGTGTCTTCTTTTCGGTAGGTTCGAGAATGAGGCCTCATATGATCGACCCGATCGACCAGCATTAGAAGACAACCACTCTCATAGGACAATGCAATTACCACCTCCTAAGATTGTCGAGGACGAGAATTCAAGTAGTGCCGGTCCTCTAAATCCCCTTAACCCCGGAATCGCCACAGCATTGGTGACATCTACCTGTGCTTCTTTCTCATCACATCGGCGTTAAGCGGCAAAAAAGGTTATGATCGCCAAAGCGCATCATACAATGTGCCCAGCCATGTATCCATAAATCTATGGCTATGGTTATTGCGATTTCCCTTCATGTACGCATTAGGGTGTAGAAACATATGTACGAAATCGTTCGGCTCTGAACAGTGATTGGAGGGCGCGCGTGAAAATATCCTGCATGAATATTTCCTCCTCGCGGCCTGCATGGGTATGTGGGGACTTTACCAGGTGTCTTGGAATAAATGACGCAACTCTCGTCTGGTTCTGAAAGTCTCACCAGTAGACTTTGAATATCGGTATCGCCGCCAGATGACAAACACCTTCGGACTTAAGCTGGGGGTGGTACAGGCCTGGCGGGCTGGCTGGCTGTGACATCTATGTATAAAGATGATATGCCGACGACACAAGTTCTTGTTCTCATCCTCAAAAATCCTCCCGAGATCAATAGCGAGCCAGTTTCTAGCAAAGTTAATTGAGTAGGGCGTTTGATATGCAACCCATAAAAGTTTTCAATGGGAGACATGGAACAGGTCCTAATCCTTGGAAGGTGATAATTGTTCTCGCCGAGCTGGATTTGCCATATCAAATCGAATGGATAGACTACAGCGAGTCGAAGGAAGAGCCTTACACCTTGCTCAATCCCAACGGGCGTCTACCTGTCATTGTGGATCCTAATACAGGCGTTACTCTCTTCGAGTCTGGGGCTATTATCAACTACATTGTTGATGTTTACGACAAACATTGCAAGCTCACATACGGTGATGACCGACTTGCTGAAAAGTATCTGGTCCAATCTTGGCTTATGTTTCAGATGTCCGGACAAGGTCCCAGTACGTAATAATTCCAAGTTGCTCTGCTCCTCATTTCACCAGATTTTATCCCCATGAGTTCTGTCCCTACTTCTGATGAGACTCTCCTTGTTCACGACGCCCACTAACTACGTCTTTCGAAGTGTTCGGCCAGAAGATGTGGTTCACATATTTCCACGTCGAAGAGGATCTGACTACACCCCTCAACCGCTACGCGACGGAAACGAAGCGTATATGTGGCGTCATCGACAATACTCTACGGAGACGCCGGGCGGAGTTAAAGCTAAGTGAAGAGGAGCCCGTTTGGCTTGTTGGTGAACATTACACTTATGCGGATCTATCGTTTGTGATGTGGAACATAATCCTCCTGACCCAGTTGTTCCCCGGGGATGGAAACGACTGGGAGAATGAGCTGCCAGAGTTTTACAAATGGCACAAACATCTTGTCACTCTTCCCGCAGTAAATAAGATCTTGGTATTCCAAGCAGAGTGTATTCAGACGATGAAGGACTCTGCGAGCGCAGTCAGGAGTCGACAGGCGGATGCTCGCAAGTCTTAGCATTGTTCTGGGCAGTCATTTGATAATTCACTTGTAGCTACTCTGTGATAGAACACTACCTAGGGACATCAGTGTATTGTGGCTGTCACCACTACGGCTAAGGGAGTCAAACTGAGTTCTGCGATAGCACGTGTCTTCTGAAGTGATCATACTATCTTCACTTGATTAGAAAACCCGTGTAAGGCGTTCGAGTAGGAGTAAATGCCAGGCCAGACCATATACGAGCGATATATAGAGAAAAACAAAATGAAATGGGCCATATAAGAGCCTGCGTTTATACACTACGATCAATTCAATACATCTTAATACCCCTTAATGATTTTCGGAGAGAAGTATGCTTGGATAGTCACTTCTAACCTGTAAATTATTCGATGGGGAATTTAAGTATTATGTTATATACTTGTAAACATGCTATGAGTAGAAAGAAAGTCACTTACCGCACTTAATGATAGCAGAAAATTGAAAAAAAGGTTGCATCGCGGGATCCCGCCCCCGGGAAGGGTGGGTAGCGTTACATTGTCTCCCGTGCAGCACAGACTCGTTTATCCGTCCTCATCCTAAGGTTGGGCGACGTTTGAATATTGCCGGCAACCCAAACAGATCATTGGCAAGACGGCCTCGGACTCATGATCTCCAAACCGACCCCCGCTCGAGATCATCAAAGGACAGACCTTATCCAGCCCGTCCGCTTCCATTATTGTGCGGAATGATGAATGACAAGCAGTTGGATTCTCTAAAATCCAGTAGAACGGGTGGCAACTGTTGAGATGTTATATACAGGCTTTGGCTTGGTGACCGAACGATAATATGGTGCCAAAGGCGAATACACCGTGTTTTGAGTTCCCGTTCAGCATTTGGCAGCACCCTACTATCGGGTTCGGATGATTATTAGAATATGGTAGTAACGAGCAAATCAGTTTCGAGCTGCCTCTTTGATCAAGACGAAGACGAAGACACTCAACTCTATGCTAGTTTCTATGCGAGTAACCGAGTCGTCAGAGAGGACTTTGCTTCCACCGCAACCCCGACCCCAGCAGCAGGCGATTGAACGTGCGAGCGCTTTGGTCCCTTCTAGCGGGTATCCAGCTCGAGACACATTCAACGCAGATTTGCGCATTCGCTTTATCACTGTTATACCTTCGCCGACTCGGAACCCGAGTATACTCTGGGAGTCATCAGCGTAGTTTGTCGCTTCTAAATCCATGCCATCAAATTATCAAATTACGCAAGCTTACCTTCTCAATACAACCTTCACTCCCTAGGCGCAGGCTTATTGCAAGTCGACAGCTATGAAATGCCACGAGAGACAACATGGCAGACACACAGGTGTTGGCTCGTCCTACTTCGACTTGGACATCGTTTGCCAATACCACCACAACTGTGCCCATCAGTTCAACGGCTCTTTCGACGACGTCGGGCGCGTCTTCGTCTTCATTTATAACATTCCTACCAACGCTCACTATCAGTACGACATTCCCCCCGCCGACCTCGTCCTCTTCGGCTGTGTCTTCGTTTTCTTTATCCAGTCCCTCTTCATCCACATCCAATCTATCAACAACAAGCTCATTAGGGGTTCCCACTGTAGCCTTTTCTAGCCTATCCACTGGATCACCTCTGACGGAGACCGTATCCGATCCGCCGTTCATTCCAATACCTATCTCATCATCATCTCTCCCGACCAGTAGCGTAACATCAGCTACGATACCAGACATATCAATATCCCAACCAACCAGCAACCTACCGTCGTCCCCAAGTCCGGCAACGACCCTTATTATAACATATCCCACACCTGCCGACGTCTCATCGCCGCTATCCTCACTGACACTGTCCAACCCCAACATCCCCACGCCAAACCCAACAAGCGGATTCGCACCCCCACCCGCCGGAGACCAGAGGACTCCACCAATCCTCATGATAATCGCGATCGTGATCTCCATATTCATCTTCATCCTGCTCGTCACGCTCCTCGTCCTCCGGCAACTAGCACTCCGACAACACGCGCAGCGTTTCCGAGATATCGACCTGCCTCCCACTGGGAGCAGCAGCCACTCCACCGCGTCGACGACGTACCACAGCGCGCACAGGGGGGAGGTGCGTGTCGTGATTGAGAGGCCGCCTGGGATGTCGGGGGAGGAGAGGTTGTGGCCCGTGCCGCCGGGACATCCGTCACACTACTACGCCGAGCCTGGGATGGCTGCGGAGGGAGAGGAGTCGGGTGCGGCGGACCCGAATCAGTGGAGCGTGACCAGTCAGGATGGAAGTAATAACTTATCGGAGACCGGGGCCGGTATGGGACGGGGGCGCGCGAGTGCTCGCGCCGGAGTTGAGAGGGCGTGTTAAAGGTGTGGATGGGATAACGGCTTTGCATGAGGGGGGTATGAGGGGGCTGATATACTATGACTACCAACTTATCTATACCTTGACTAATTCAGTTAGGGGAGCTTATGGCATCTTCGCCAGCGAGATGTTGGTTTGCAATTCTCTGAGCTTTGAGGCCTGTGCCTCTGGTTGATGTTACATTATGCACATTGAGCATGGCCGACGCACGGGGTATTGATCTCAAGTCGTCTATAGAAGTCTTAGATCAAGTGATGCGAACGTGACGATAACCGACAGCATCGTGTGTGATTGGCAGGTCGGTAGGCTTGGTCGTCGCGACGACACTAAGCGGCGGAAGCGCAAGATGTGCGGTTGTGGACAGTGAGTAATATTTTTTATAGAAAGCTTGATATTTGTATAGTCAATCCAAAAACTTGGGACCGATTTTGGTTTTGGCCCTAGTAGACTAAACTTTGAGACCATCATGTACCTTAACCTCAGACAGTTCTCCGTTGTTCAATGTTAGCTAAGTGAGAGTGGTTGATTAGCTGATGTGGTGTATAAGCGCACCAATCGGGAAGACTACCTGATGATAGGCGGTCGTGATTAATGGAAACTAGTTAGTAGAAAACAAGCCCAAGTAGCCCAAAGATGGATCAAAGAGAAATGCCATATATATGGATACTATTCGAAGACATAGAATGATGTTCTTCGTCTTTGTTACGTGCTTGTCTAGATAGGCTCTCATTACTTACTTATATTGGCGGTAAGCTTGAGGACGCAGTTTTGAAAGATGCGGTCTGTCGAAATAGGCTTGGACCGGCGGAGCAATCCGGAGGATGCGCTAGAGCGACGTTTTCCGATAGATTCCCGTTCCGCCGGTCTTGTCTCGGGATGCCGAACTTGGGTTAAGTTCACTTTCAAGCTACATCCTATCCTGGTGGGCCAGATGCTGTATATTGTATAGGTATTAGTGAGAGTTTATCATGTCTGTCATCTGCCACGAAATGCTGGACAGGGTGCCAACGTATTTGTCGGATGCCAAGGTGACTTGGCAGGGTAGCTGAGAGGTTTTAGGGTTTCAATTCTCAAGTATTCCTTGAAGAATGTGATGAATTACTACGCGATACCAAATGGCATATGCAGTATTGTCTTGGTGGTGGCATAATTAAGAGCCAGCCACTGCTTGAAGCTCACCAACTCGAAGAGCTGAGTTAAACTAACCAACTGCCTGGGCACTTGCTTCAGGATAACTACTTATGAGATAGGCATCAAATACTTACTGGCTACTACGGTATAACACAGCGACTGACAGCATACAAATAAGGTAAAATTGACTTATGTATCAATGTACTTGCTGTACTGTACGTATGTGAGAACAGGACGGAGACGCGGGTGTCGTATGTTCTTTGCCCCGAATATGGAATTTAGCTTCTTTTCTAGCGTCTGGGGTTGGCATGGTTCAAGGCTTGGCATATACTTAGTATACCTACGCACAGTAGCTTAAGTCCAGTCTGCAGCTGAAATCGGATGGGTTTCTGACCTGTATACTTGCGAATAGCGTGAGTATGACGTGTGCTGCGAGGTACCCTAAAAAGTCACCGTCTGTTTACTGCAGCTCCTTTTGCGCTTATTTTGGTTTTTGATTTTTTGATTTTTTGATTTTTTCAACAAACATCCATCTATCCGATCAGCTATCCACCTCCCTAACCTATTCTGATCTCATTCACCAGTCACCTCTTAGCAATTCACCTCCGCCTTTTATTGTTTTAATCTTCGTTGTTCCGCGCTCCCCTGATTTCTTCTCCTCTCCTTTCCGTACCTTTTCCCACTAGTCAGCCACACCCACCACACCCACACACACACATATAGCTACTACACGATGCTTTCCACAATGCGCATTGCCTCCCGCCAGGCCGGGGCCGTTCGTCGAGCCTCGTCCGTCTTCGGCGTCCAAGCTGCCAGAGCCGGCTCCACCTGGGCCAACGTTCCCCAGGGTCCACCGGTAAGTCAATTCATTGCCCTCCACCGACCCAGAGTAGAGGCACAGTATCGTGAGAGGAAGATGGGAATTGAGATGAGATTGCTAATCTGTGGTCGTCGTGGGTCTCTAGGATGTGAGTTGATTGTAGATCTCCCAGGCTTGATCGATTGAAGCTAGCTACTTAGTAGTATGCTGCCGTGACCCGGAAAACTAATTGCTGACGCCACGCTTGGTTGTTCGATCCAGGCTATTCTCGGTAAGCCAATTCAGCCAATTCAGTGTTCAGCATGTATGACTGACAAGCAATGACCAGGCATCACCGAAGCCTTCAAGGCCGATAGCTTCGAGAAGAAGATCAACCTCGGTATGTCTGTCCAAGCCCAACCCTTATGCGACCTCTTATCCCGAACACGAGCGACTGAACATGTCTTTCTCTCATGTGTGCAGGTGTTGGTGCCTACCGTGATGACAAGGGCAAGCCCTACGTCCTCCCCTCGGTCCGCGAGGCCGAGCAGAAGGTGATCGCGGCCAAGCTGAACAAGGAGTACGCCGGCATCACGGGCGTGCCCGAGTTCACCAAGGCCGCGGCAGTGCTCGCCTACGGCAAGGACTCGTCGGCGCTCGACCGGCTGGCCATCACGCAGTCCATCTCGGGCACGGGCGCGCTGCGCATCGGTGCGGCCTTCCTCGAGCGCTTCTTCCCCGGCGACAAGACCATCTACATCCCCAACCCGTCGTGGGCCAACCACAAGGCCGTCTTCATCGACGCCGGCCTCAAGGTCAAGCAGTACAGCTACTACGACAAGAAGACCATCGGGCTCGACTTCGACGGCATGCTCGCCGACATCAACGCCGCCCCCAAGGGCAGCATGTTCATGTTCCACGCCTGCGCCCACAACCCCACCGGCGTCGACCCCACCCAGGAGCAGTGGAAGGAGATCAGCCAGGCCGTCAAGGACCAGGGCCACTTCGCCTTCTTCGACATGGCCTACCAGGGCTTCGCCAGCGGTAGCACCGACCAGGATGCCTTCGCCCTACGCTACTTTGTCGAGCAGGGCCACAACGTCTGCCTGGCCCAGAGCTTCGCCAAGAACATGGTACGTCTCCGTCTCCCTGTTTTCCCAACCAGCACAGCACCTCCCCCCCCCTTTTCAAGCGAGCAGCAGAGAGAAGATGGACTAACGCGGTATCGAACATACAGGGCCTCTACGGTGAGCGTGTAGGCGCCTTCTCGATCGTGGGCGCCGACGCCGAGGAGAAGAAGCGGATCGACTCGCAGATCAAGATCCTCGTGCGGCCCCTGTACTCGAACCCGCCCGTCCACGGCGCGCGCATCGCGTCCGAGATCCTGAACACCCCGGCGCTGTACCGGCAGTGGCTGGGCGAGGTGAAGGAGATGGCGGACCGCATCATCACGATGCGGGCGCTGCTCAAGGACAACCTGGAGAAGCTGGGCAGCAAGCACGACTGGAGCCACATCACGTCGCAGATCGGCATGTTCGCGTACACGGGGCTCGACGTCCCGACCATGGAGAAGCTGGCCAAGGAGCACAGCGTCTACGCCACCAAGGACGGCCGCATCAGCGTCGCCGGCATCACCACCGACAATGTCGGCCGTCTCGCCGAGGCCATCTACAAGGTCAAGGGCTAAGCCAAATCCGCACGGGATTTCGTCACTCTTGAACAAACGAACAAACAAACAAACAAACAAGCGAAAAAATCTGTATGAGTGTACGGGAACCATGGATACGTTGTATATTATTTTCTTCGTTTGTCATATCACTCAGGGAAAGGGGACATTGGGCATGCTGGAGGAAATGTCTATGAGGTTACGATGTTATGGTCCATACCGTGAACGAATTGTCCCATTTAGCGTTTCTTGTCGGCGGACCCCCTCCCCATCTCTTGCCACTTGGATGTTTAGTTCTTTGCTTTCCTTCCTCTTCTCGGATAGATAGAAGGACATAGGAGGGAAAAAGAAAACGACCCCGGTAGATTAGATAAATGACGAATGAATTAAACACATCGAGCTCTACGATCTGTTACTGACAGCAATTTATTCACATGTTGTGCAACGATGGTTTTGACAATGACGCCAAAAAACGAGAAGTCATTGGTGACTTGTATTTGCCTGTCCAAGTTCACCGCAAACGGTTCAAATCCCCTTGTATCTCTCGTAGCCTCGTTTCCATCTCACGCCATACACGCGCCATCTCGCGCATGGTGCGCTCTTTAGTCTCGTCCACCGTCGCCCTTCTCCTGTGTCCCCGCAACCCAGGGCCGGTGCCCAAATCCCTCGAGGCGCGCTTATCGATATCGACTCCGTAATCTGCGAGTTCTGCCTCCCTCACGCGTGACGTGTCCTCCAGCCGACGGCCTGCGTCCCGCAGATGTTGGCGGTAGTTGACCAGCGCGGCCCTGGCCTCGGGCGGGTACGCCAGCAGCCTAGTCTCCCAGAGCAGGGCCTCGGCAGCGAGGGCCCAGGCGTGCGCCTCCTGACGCGCCTCCTCTGCACGGAGCTCGGAGGATCGTGCGACAAGGCCGTGCTTGGTCTCCAGCGCGCGGAGGAGGAGGGTGAGCGCCTCGGTGTGTTGGCTGAGATGGCGCGTCAGGGCCGCTGTGGTAGCCAGCCGGGCGTGGGAGAGGTTCGTCTTGGTGGTGGCGAGGTCGGAGACCAGACTGGTTGCTACCGAGGGAAGGGAGGGAATCGCACGGTGGATGTAGGATGGGTTCGTGCTCGGGCTGAGAACCCGTGCCAACGTCTTGGCTTGCGCTGTGAGACGCGCGGATACGAGCTCAAGCACCCTGGGGAAGAGTGTTGGAAGGTCTGTGAATGGAGGGCTGGTGAGGAGCAGGGCAACGGACGGGGGCGGGAGGGTTGAGGCGTTGTTTAGAAAGGGCGGGATGAGGATGAGGAGCTCGAGGAGATCGGGTGGTAATGAGGGTGTCTGTAACGTCTGTGGTTGGGGTTGGGTTTGGGTTTGGGATTGTGAGTCGGACTTGAGGCGCCTATGTTGGTCTTTTCTTGGTTGTCTTGGTTGTTGCTGTTCTTGGTTGGTCGATTGTGTTGTTTGGTTTGGAACGGCGGTCGAGATGGCGGTACAGATGAGCTTCACTCTTGCCGCTTTCAGGCGGTATGCCTTGAGTTCCTGGTACAATTGGCACATTTCTGTTAGTTATTCGTTTTGGGGATATGTAGAAGAGATGGAGGACTACGTGAATGCGTACTTGGCGCACGGCATCGCGCTGTTGGGCGGACGAGTCGATCTTGGTCGAACCATCCGGGTTGAGTATGGAAGTGGTGATGGTGTTGTAGAGCTTCTCGAAGCGGGGATTGTTTTTCAGAACACCATCGTCTACCGGGGGTAACATTTTTGTCACACACCAATACTCAATTGGCTCGGTGCTGAGAAAAGAGCTTTTTAAGTTATTGCAAGACGAGTAGGAAGTTATGTCATATGGGAAATGCAACTTGTCACATGGAAATGCAACTAAACACTTCCGAAGTGGACCCCACTAGGTAGTGTCAAGCTAGAAAGGTGGGGCAACTCTATAAGGTCTATCTTCACGAAAGCGGAGCGCTGTCACCTGATATGATAAAGCTCCCCACGTCCATCTAAGTAGGTAAATTAGGTAGGGTGCAATAAGTCCGGACAAATCTCTACCGATCATCCGCGTCGACCCATTCAATTGCACTGCAGGTGCCAAGAAACCGCCAAAGCTAAGCATCGAGCATGTCGATGCTGGGGCAATTGAATTTCTGAGAGTCAATTCTAAACCCCGATTCAGCCAACCAAGGGCCGGCCTCACGACTCCACGAGTCCAGACAAGTCAGTCAGCTTCGCAAATTGGCGAGGCCGGCGCTCTCGATCGATACCGTCTCTCCCCATCCACCAGTTATCTATCTTCCCGAGTTCATGACAACAGCCGAAGGAAAATCATGGCGCCCCAACCCGCGATAGCACCGTTACGGTGCATCAAGCGCCTCGCCCTCGAGCCCTCGCCATCGCCCATCACCCTCTCCGCCGCAGCTTGTGCCCGTGCTCTAAGCACGTCGGCGTCTCTATCCAGGCAGACACCATCGCATCGCACCGTGCCAGCCGACCAGGTGCCCGACTACCCGTACGGGCGGTTCAGGACGTACAAGCAGCGGAACGAAGGGCTCTTCGGGCGGAGCAAGATCCGCTTCGGCAACGTCGTGGCGTCCAAGTACGGGAACAAGTCGCGGACGTCGTGGCTGCCCAACCGGCACACCAAGCGCCTGTGGTCGCCTTCGCTCAACGCCTTCGTGCGCACCCGCATGACCGCCAGCGTGCTGCACACCATCGACCGCCTCGGCGGCATCGACGAGTACCTCCTCGGCTCCAAGGCCAAGCGCATAAAGGAGCTCGGCCCCGCCGGCTGGGCCCTGCGCTGGAAGATCATCCAGACCGACGCCGTCCAGGAGCGCTTCGCCCGCGAGCGTGCAGCCCTCGGACTACCCCCCAAGGAGAAAGCGGCTGCTGCTACTGCCGCCCCCCCTTTCCCCGCCGAGCTCGCTGCCGAGGGCTTGGATTCGGCCGTCGTCCTCGACGAGGTCGACGCTATGCTGGCACGGGACGACGAATTCGTTCTGGGCGACCCTGCTGCCGAAGCTGAAGACGTAGTTACTGTGGAGGCTAAAGACGTAGTTGCCGTGGAGGCTAAAGACGTAGCTGCCGTGGAGGGGGCCCGGGACGCACCCCAACAGGCACAGAAACCGGAATAAGCCGACCATGTGGGAGTACAGAGGTTCAGGGTGAAAGTGCTGGTGCAGAATGATTGTCCGTCGAATGGCGACCAAGAGGGCGTGCAGCTGGGTATCGTCTCGCCTAGGCAGCAGATGGCAGAAAGCGACGAAGCATCAATGTACTATATCATATATATACCGGCCTGAAATAGAATTGTACAATAATTTGTATCATGATGCAAAACCAATTCAACATGTCTACCAGATGCTCATGCACCAGATCGAGCAGATCCATCGTCTCTATACAAGGACATCTACCATTATTTTGGTCTCCCATGCGCCAACTCCGCCTGAATTTCATCGTTCTCTAGGCATGATGCACAATGCCACGTAAACCAGGTCCATCATACACATCTTCATTTAAAAACGTAGGTCCCATCCGATCTGGGGACCCAGCGTCGGTAGCTCGTCCGCCACGCTCTGCACATCCTTGTCGCCACGACCACTGAGGCAGATGACGAGGTCCTCGTCCTTCTTCATCGTCTTGGCCAGCTCAAGGGCCCCGTAGATGCCATGCGCCGTCTCGAGCGCCGGGATGATTCCCTCGAGCTGGCTCATCAGCTTGAAGCCCAGGAACGCCTCGGCGTCCGTGGCTGCCACGAACTTGGCTCGCTCGTTGTCCTTCCAGGATGATAGTTCGGGGCCTACGCCCGGGTAATCGAGACCCGCCGACACGGAGTGGGTGTCGGTGATCTGGCCGTGCTCGTTCTGGAGAACGTAGGTCCGGACGCCGTGCAAGACGCCCTTGGAACCTGCCGTCAGGGTCGCCGAGTGGCGCGTCGTGTTGATACCGTCACCACCAGCCTCGACACCGAGCAGTTTCACGCTAGGGTCATTCGAGAATGGGTAAAACATGCCAACAGCGTTGCTGCCACCTCCAACGCAAGCGACGACGGCGTCGGGGAGCTTTCCACGCTTCTCTAGCATCTGCGCTTTCGTCTCATCGCCAATCACAGACTGGAAAGTCCTGACGATGGTCGGGAACGGATGAGGGCCGATAGCTGAGCCGATGATGTAGTGCGTGTCTTCGAGGCGCACAACCCAAGATCTCAAAGCCTCGTTGACGGCATCCCGCAGCGTCCTGCTACCACACTCCACAGCAATGACCTTGGCGCCAAGGAGTCGCATGCGGAACACGTTGAGTGCTTGTCGTCGTACGTCTTCCTGCCAGGGTTGTTAGTAAGAGGCCGCAGGTGGAAAGGAATAAGGAGAGGCAGGAAACTCACAGCACCCATGAAGACAGTGCACTCCATGCCGAACTTGGCGCAGACGGTGGCTGTGGCTACACCGTGTTGTCCTGCACCCGTTTCGGCGATGATCTTGGTTTTACCCAATCTCCTCGCAAGCAGCAGCTGGCCCAGGGCGTTGTTGATCTTATGGGAGCCAGTATGGTTCAGATCCTCTCTCTTCAACCAGATCTTAGCACCCCCCGCGTATTCAGTCAACCGCTCGGCATACTGGAGGTGGCCGGGGCGTCCCATCCAGGGATAGTAAGATCTGTATTCTTCCCAAAAAGCGGGATCATCTTTTATGGCGTTGAAGCCATCTTCGAGTTGCGACAGACAGTCCATAAGAGATTCGGGAACGTATTGGCCACCGAATTCGCCGAATCGTTCAGGAATCTTACCATGGAGAGCAGCGAGTTGTGCGACCAGCGCGGCATCGTCCTCCTCGGTAATCGTCCCATTCACGGTGACTGTCTCGCCATTGGGCTCTCTGGCCGCTCCAATGGCCTCGATGACACCTACCTCTCGCGTGGTCTCTGGCTCGCCGGTCCGTCCGGTAACATAAGCACAGTATTCCTGCACGGCCTGCTCGTGCTTGCCGGCCTCGGCGCTCTGAAGGGTCGTGACAATCTGTGAGCCGATGACAACGGCGTCGGCGATGGCAGCGACGGACTGGAAGTGCTCGCGTGTGGAGACGCCGAAGCCGACAGCAGCGGGTTTGTCGCCGCTGTACTTCTTAACACGCTCAAGTAGGCTGGGGAGGTTAGCATTCAGGGTGCCCAGGGCACCGGTAACACCCTGGCGCGAGACGACGTAGATGAAAGAATCGGCGAGAGCACACAGAAGCTTCATTCTGGCCTCAGACGTGGCCGGGGCAATTAAAGGAACGTATGATAGGCCACCACTGCTGCAGAACTTGCGGAAGGAGACGGCCTCTTCCGGGGGCAGGTCGCAGACGATGAAGCCGTTGACACCGGCCGCCTTGCAATCTTTCAACAGAGCCTCCTCGCCATAACTGAGCAAAGGGTTGTAGTAACCCATCAGCAGCACGGGGACGGTCAAGCCCTGGGCACGCGAGTCCTTGATCATCTGCAGTGTAGACTTGATGGTGACGCCGTTGGCAAGGGCGACGGTGTTGGATGTCTGAATGGTGGGACCATCGGCGATAGGATCTGTGAAGGGAACGCCCAATTCAATGACGTCTGTTTTTCCCAATGTCAGACTGTATCAATTGGTCGCTCCGGGGGTCGTCACGTACCGGCACCACCCTTCTGCATAGCCAGCAGGATCCCAGGCATGAGCTCAGGCTTGGGGAAGCCGGCGGTGACATAGGTCACCAGGGCAGCCTATATATACACAACACGCAAATGTTAATGACAACTCAGTTATAGGTGTCTATTCGTTGTTGGTCTGCCGTACCCGGTTCTCGGCCTTGCAGCGCTTGAATGTCTGTCTCAGAGGCTCCATGTTGTCCGATTGCAATTGCGATTCGATCGAGTTTTGTCGATTGAGGATCAATGGGAGAGGCGGTTGCAGAGGGAGGAGAGACTCTGAAAACACTCTGGGAATGTGTAGACAAACGACCCTTTATAGACACCAGGTGAGTCACACAGAGTGGTGTTTGGAGGTGTTGGTTCAGGGTGCCGAGGGGTGGTGGGTGGTGTTGTTGTTGTTGTGCTGGAGGAATGGTGACTCTTTTTTATGAAGTGTCCAGGTCAACCAAGATGCGACCATCGGAGGCGATGGTATGATGGAGGGGCACTTTCTCTCTTTTCTGATAAATCGCCACGAACCCCACCATGAACCCCACCACCGACCGTCCCTCCGGGGCTGCACTGACGCTGCTGACGCCGACATCCCCACAAAACGCCGTACCTGAGGTAATCTTATATTGGGCGAAGTGGGGTATCTCCAACCAGCCGCGGCTATATAAGAGGTTATATCCTACCGTCATGTAAGGGTGCATATGTAGATTAATCGTACCTACTATATATATATTTAAGGTATATATATATATATACCTGTGCACAGGTTCAGCACTGGTAACTACATGTAACTACTACTTAAGTAGGTACGTATAGGAGCGCGGTCAGTCTATACCTACCTGCACATACTTCAATACTATGTGGTCAAGGTCGCTCTGTATGTGAAGGTGTCTACACGCGAAGGTTTGGAAATGTCCAAGTCAGCCAGTCACTTAGTCGAGTCAGTCAGTCAGGCAGGTTGCAGATCGGTTGGTATTATAGGTACGTGTAAGTTTATCTGTATAAGTCAAGAGGGCGATAGGAACTCTACACATCTTCTACCTCGGGCCGCTTCTCTCGAGGATCCTCCCCCTCCTGCCGTGAACTACCATCCTCTTGGTCGTGGTCTTCCTCCCGATCTTTGGATACAAACAAGTCAACATCTGCGATCGAGTCGCGAATAAACGAAATCCGCTGATAGGCTCTCACCGATAAGGGCGGATACACCATAAAATCTATTTGCTGTCCCTTAAGCACCCTTAACCAGAGCCAGCCAATGACATGAACAAGTTCCAAAATTAAACCAAGTAGATGAAAATGCCAGAGCCATGCGTGTTGTGGGCGTGGATGTTAAGTTTAACGAGGTTGGACGGTTAGGAGATGTTAAATGTTGAGCGATAGCATTTGGATGGTGTAAGATTAAAAAAATGGGAATTAAGGTATGGAGGTACAGTTTGGTAATATCTACCTACATGGTAGGTAGATAGGCCGTACTTCCGAAAATACAAGATCACCTGAGTGCTACACCTGGGTGATCTTAACTGACTTAATAATATAAAATTCCAGGGGTCACCGAGCGCATATTTGTGACCTCGCCAAAGCCTAATCTTGGTGTCCGCCTACACCCTTACCCCTAAAATAATGTGACAGTAGGGGATCTTAGAAACCTAACCGGAAAGTATATATATGTAACTGTGAGCATAATTATGGAGCCTTTTACTTCGCAATACGCAAAGAAACATACTATTTCAGGGGTCAAGGTGTACTATATGTCTGCCGTACGCCCGACCACTGCGCCAAGAACCCCTGATGCCTACACTTACCGTACTGGTGTTGAGGAAAAAAGGGTCACCCGAAGCGTCAAAAATCCTCTGAAATGCCCTGGGTTAGTCCACAACGCACGCAGAGACAGATCAGCACGTGTAGAGGGCTGATTGTCTGTCGTCATGAGGAGCAGCCTTACAACGCCGGTCGTCGTTTCCGTAAGCTGCGGGGTGTACGTAACACGTTGAGAGTGTCAGCAGCACTGGAGACGGGCAACATCGACATCTTTATACTGAATTTATGGTTAATGGGCGATAGTGAGCTCTGCCAAGAATTCCATCGCCCATCGTAACTTGATGAAGTGAGGTCTCCGGGTTGGGGGGTTTGTGCTGAGAAGCGGAGGCTTATCAAAGTCGTCGGTGATGGTCTCGGCTACGAAGGATACTAACCTAAGGGGATTTAGTCATTTGCCGTGTCTGTACCGTGAAACAATCATGGTGGTAAATCATGTGGTGTTGAAGGTGGTGACCCGTGGTGTTAGTGTGTAGGTGGGCGATACACAGTAACGGTCGCTATTCTCTAACAGTACCCTAATAGTGAATACCAAGAAATAGGAAATAGAAAGGAAGAGTTATTTCGTGTCATGCAACTTTTATCAAGTATAGGTATCATGATACCAGCATTCTCTCGAGCAACTTCCGTGCTTCGTTCGCTTCTTCTATTACCTTCCTAGACCGTTCCTTTGCTGTTGCTGCCCTACTATCCCAATCTCCCGGAGCGAGATATGACGAACTGCGTACTAGGTCCGTGGCATCCTGCTTCCCTTTTACTACAGCGTGCTCGCTTTGCTTGGTCAAGCCTGCAACCATCCGTAAAATTACTGCGCTCGTGTTTCGCTTCGTCGGGTTGCTTAACGTGTGTACTTGACTGCCCCTAGAGAAGAAGTCCGATAACTGAATATCCGTAAAACCTTTCTTTCTCAAGAACATGGTAATCCCAGTCCTGAGAAAGACGTGTGTCCTCCGACGACGGCTGTGGGTAGGCATGAGCACCCGTGCAGCAATTTGCCGTTTCGATTGTGGTCGTGTAGCGGCAAGTGCGTAGCTTAGGACTGACTGGACGTTATCATTGACAACCACAGCCGGTTCTGATGCTTGCGGATGAAACAGAATGGCGTGAAGCGCGGGTAGATGAGAGGCGAACAGGGGTTTCAATTTTTCAAAGGAGTGCTTCGATGGGTTCGATGGTAACAGTTTGTCTGGCCAGGGTGCTTTATGCAGCAGCAGCTCGACTTCACGATGTGTTGTTTGTATCAGTGAAGTAGTAAGGGCCTCGATAGCATACTGCGAGCGAAGGGCCACGACGTTGCCGTTGCTAACGGATCCAGCCACCGTGTCCCACAGCAGGTCTACTCTGTGCTGCAACGCAATAGCTTCCACAATCATGTAGGCTTCAACCGGGGGGAGTCCATCAGACGCCGACGTGTCAGCTATCTGCTCTAATGCTGCTCGTCGTTCTAAGGCAGCCATAGAGTTGTGATATGGGATCCCAGCGGTGACAATAATGTCTGGAGGACTCGATGCATGGAAGGTGATGAGAAATCTCCCCGTGGGGAGCTTTCGCCGAAGCTGCTTTGCGACCTTCTTTGCTAGGGTCTCTGGCCTCAGAGGAGCTACTTGATGCCACTTCTTAGACAAGGCTATGGCGTACCTCTCATGGCTAAGATCATGATACTGCTTCTGCTGTGAAATTGCTGTGACAAAATCCTGTACACTGTGGAATTGATGCGATTGACTGATGTTAGCTCGCGTACCAGAAATGGGCTGACTGGGCCAGAAAGAGATCTCACTGATGAGTTTCTCGTGAGGTTCAAAATCCGGTGTATCCAGAAACAGAATGTTGGTATCGTTAGCAGCAGCAGTGGCAATAGTTTCTGGGTCGCAAACGTCGAAGATGTTCTTTTTATCTGGACCAAAGAAACTAAACTGATTCCCTAAGAATATGATTGTTTTTCCGTGATACCTGGACAAAACATTCTCCGCGGCGCCAGAATCCTGGTCTCGACCAGAGAGACCGGCGTAAAGGGATATATTCCACGTATCGATCTCCATTCCAAGGGAATTGTTGACGAACCGACGTATTGATTGAGCTCTCTCACCCACGGTTTCAGAGTTGGTTACCAAGAGGAAAGACGCGCCGGGATGAATGGTATAGTGATCAGACACTTGCATCCTGATCTCAACGACGTGGACAAGATTGACCTCGTATTGGCCATCAGGTCCACGCTGTTTTGGCTTCCCCAGATAGAGCTTGAATAAGGCCGCAACATGCTGATAACTCTGGGCGTTACTGTGGACACGGAGCTGCCGCTCCAGTACCAAGCCCCCTCCACCCCGGATATCACTTGGAGTAATAGTAACAGATTCACGCCACTGATCAGGTTCCGATTCGAGCTCCCCAAAGGCTTCAGGGAATGAGATGTCGATCTCAACAACCCGCGAGTTATATCCGTGAGGTCCAATTGAGACATTTCCATGATTGTAAACCTCTCTTAATGTTAGCAGCCCTAAAGCCCGAGAAGCTGCTTATAGTAAGGTACATACCTCAAACGACAGTTTACTCTGTGATCCTTGAGCTACCGTAGCCAAACCTTGAAAGTTTCTTAGCTCACAGGGATATTTGATCTCAATCACTTTATTGAATTCGAAATTCGAAATTTCTCTTTCTATCCAAGGCATGATCGCATGAAGGTGAATGGCTTCGTGACGGATGAATAAAGCCCCTGTCTCTGGAATCTCGTGTTCTTCTCGTTCTCGGATTCGCACTTTGATAGGACCGTCAATGGTGACTGATGACCCCTCTCTTATCGAGGGCAGAGAAGTCTGACCGTCATGCCCATCTACCAGCTTGAACCAATCTGATTCAACCATGCTTAGTTGTATGGAGCGCGTTGGAGAGGGCATTCCACCTACAGACGGTTGAGTCAGTATCCAAGGTAACCACCATGGTACACTAGCACATACCGGAGTTCCGAACTGTGATTCTTCGAACGAATAGATGCTCACCAGGTTCGAAAATTCCGTCTCCGTTCTCATCCTCAACTTCAAAATCTGTGAGCGCAAGACTGTACAAAGAGCTGTACTCTTGGCGGCTTCTATCCGTCTTCTGTACAACAATTGTTACAGTGCCTCGAAGACCGCCCACGCCGTTGTGAAGGACATCTGTACCTGGTGTACCAGGATGGCCATTCAACCCATCCAGACCTTCAACTTGTTTATGTGTCTGAATCAAAGGACGGCTGTCGCATCCAGTGCAGTGTTCCTGCCCGCCATGACATTTGCACGCACCAGGGCTCACCTGCGGAGTGCGTAATTCCTGCAGTCTTGTTGCAGCTTGAGCCATAAGCTGAGCCGTGTTATTAGTCACCAACTGAGAGCCGACCTGTGCGAGCGCTAGATTGCTATACCGAGAAGGCAGGACATGTTAGAGATAGTGCCTCAGGAGTGCTCTGGAGGCTTACCGGCGCATGTCCACTGCTGATTTGTAGCGGACTACTAAGCTGCTGGAATTTGTGGTCGTATCACCTCCGAGACAGCGAGAGGTGCAGCTGTAAACATAGCCATCGCGCTGTTCCCTGTGTCGTAACGATGAATATTCCTGTTCCGATTATGTCGGGCAGTAGACATACCATTCGTGTCCCTTTCCCCCTTTTCCTCCCCTTCCGCCGCGACCCGGCTGGCCATGTTTACCGGGTTTGCCGCCTTTTCCGCCTGAAATATCCCACTTGACTGCCATAAGAAGATGTGCCTGATCTTCGTGCACAACGACCTCTATGGTGCCGCCATCTCCGCCATCTCCGCCATTGCAGCCGTGTCCAGCACTGCCAGGGTCATTAGCTATTCGCCATAGTCGTAAAATATTGGGGACAACGGACTTGCCGCCATGGCCTCCATCAGAACCTGGCTTTCTCGTTATCAGCTGAGAATGAAGCAGTATACGCATTATTTGTTCGTACCGTAGCCTCTGAGGTCTCTGACGCGTCCACTCCATTGACCCCGTCCCGCCCGTCGACTCCATCTTCACCATTCATACCGTTTTCACCATTGCCACCAATTGCGGTGAGGAGCAAATCACGGCCTACTGGGACATCTATGGAAGAAGGAAGCTCGTGCGGGCTCTGAGATGCGAGAACTATTGCACGTATACCACCCTTTATTACGGGAGACTCGACAATCTGCACTGAAAGGTGACCGGCCGCTGATCCACGTATCGACCGTGGGGCGTCCATTCCGGGACGCCCGTTGCGTTTGTACTCTACGCTCTGCGTATAGTCAGAACACTGTATTCAAACCCATCCCCCCCTCCGTACCAAAACAATGAAAAGGGGTCTGTTATAGGAGCAAAGTTTTACTGTGTAGGCACAGCGCCCGGATCCATGACATACCTTATCATAGAGTTGTAATTGACGATCACCATCAGTCCGAGGATCCCGGAGCCCGGTGCTCTGAGCTATGAATCTCCCGTCTTGACCATCTACTGAGAGTTTTACATTCATCTTTAGCATAAGCTATGGGGATGCATAATTAGCGAGAATAGGAAGAGAACTTCGTTCTTATGGATTTATGTTCGATCTTCTGGGTTACGGCTGCGTTCTTAGACAGAGATCATAGCCGGGCGCACCCAATTCAGCTTTGCAAGATTCCGTGAACCGCCAACGTATTAACCAGCCTTATCTTATTGATTGGCCCTGTTTAATAGTTCCTTGTGCAGTGCTTATGCTTGCAACGCAACAATCATATCCAGATGCATTCCTCCAAGACGCATTCCCAATGCTATTGGCTTGTGTGATAAAGAGGGTAAGCATGGCATGCATACTCATCCAGGCAAGTAGGTCGAGGGGCGTTACTAGCCTGGACGAGTAGTTGCATGACCGACTCCTGACCGGGCCCCCTGTTTTTCCACCTTGACTGTTTACCCCTGAAATACTATTTCAGGGCTAAAAATGCACTTTGGTATCTCTAGCCAATTGCGGGGAAACTACTATTTATTCATATGACCACTCCGACTCTTGCTCTGCAGATATTCAGAGTGGTAGAGATATGACCAATAGGATGCTTGTGCGCTTGGCAATAATGGGCTTGTCAAAGGTCGGTTATGCAGCGGGATACGATACCGGTATAACGCCCGATGAGGCTGACAGCCCTGTTTCTGGAGTGGTCGTCAGGCTTTATTCGATCCATGGGTACGTACTGGCCTAGATTGTGCATTTCTGGTCATTCCATGCGCACCCCGCAGCTTGAATCCTATCTCCGATGCCGAAATTCTTTTCAGCTCCCCGAGACACGAGCTGGGTGAGAGTTGCACTATGATATAAGTTTTCATAATACATCTACCCACCTCATTATGGAGGTCAAATGCCAAGTTATCCGTCCGAAAGATGCGCGCCAGTATCGGCAGCGGAGTGTTTCGGTGCTCCCACGGTCTGATCCAACCCAAGGCTCGGCCGCCAGCAGACATGTCGAATATCCGGAAGCTTCTGCTGTCCCACGGCCCTCACTAGAGCTGGTGTTATCTCCGAATACATACGAGCGACTCGCAGCGGCGAAACGGGCACAGGATGAGTTGACAGACTATGTAAGAGCAGAAGCTCTGGCGATGAGAGAGCGCCAATATGAAGATCGGCAGTTTCGCGAGTCAGCTGCGAGAGAAAAAGGGGAGCGAGAAGAAACTCTGCGTCAGCAGCGGATAGATGATTTCGAGCAGATAATGTTGGAGTTTGAGACTCGTCGAGCAATAGAGGAAGAAGAAAGAATGGCCGAGGCAGTGCGAAGAGAGGCCATGAGAGAGGCCATGAGAGAGTCTATGGCTCGGATGAGAGATGAAGCTACGCGGCAGAGACAAGTAGAACAGGATAGAATACTCGCTGAGCATATGGAAGCTGCGAGGCAGAGACAAGTAGAGCAGGATAGAATACTCGCCGAGCATATGGAGGCAGAGGCTAGAATCGAAGAGGCCCAAATACAGGCCCAGGAAGAGGCGGAAGAGAGAGAGCGGATCCGTAGGGACCGTCTCAGAGAATGTGCAGTCTGCATGGAAGAGGATGATATGGGTTACATGATCCAGGCACCCTGCGCGCACTGGTATTGCCAAGAAGATCTTCATAGTAAGTTCTCTCACATCTCTGTACTTTGCAGAATAAAGCGATGCTTAAATTAACTCATGAAAAAACAAGCCGCTTTCCAGAATGCCCTAGATAGCCGTCAGTCGTTTCGTTGCTGTCTTCAGGACATTCCGGTAGATCTGTGCCCTACCACAACTGAGAACTTTCGGGAGAGGTACAGACTGCTGATCTTGGAATTGACAACCCTAAACCCCGTCTATTGCTCAAATAGGGCCTGCGGGGTCTTTGTGCCGCCGGCACAGTACCAAGGACCAGACATAGCGGCTTGTCGCGCGTGCGAGTCTATGACATGCAGAATATGTCGGAATGCCACTCACGCCGGGATCTGCCCACAGGACGTCGGCATGCAGCAAACAGTCTCTCTTGCAACAAGGAATGGGTGGAGATCATGCCCCAGCTGCAACAACATGGTCGAGAGGAGATCAGGGTGTGATCACATGACATGTAGATGCGGCGGACAGTTTTGCTATATCTGTGGTGGCGTCTGGGGAGCCTGTCAAGGACATTAATAGCCGCTTTTGAAATATCGTAGCGGACACTTATAGTGAGATTCTGGCATGGTCAGGGGCAGGTGTAACCATGTTATTGCTACCGCCATGGAGCACTTTGATAGAACTAGTAAGCTGAAGGAGATACTTGGCAGAGAAGCCACAGGCGTCGCACTTTGCTATAGGAGGTTCCGGACTCGCGGTATCATGAGATTTGGTTGGCATTCTTCATACGTGGCTGGGCATATTATCAGTCAGGCCACATGACTGAATCTAATGTTGAGCACTCGACTGGAGCCTTTCCACTCTTGCGTTTGGGCGGGGAACTTGAGGCCATGGTGCTTGCTCGGCCGCAACGTACGTGATTTACAGAAGAGACCCCGCCTTCAAGGAGAGGTGCCTCTTGACTGATAGGTGAATAGGTGTGAATGTACTTGTATTTGAAGGCACTTTTAGCGAAGCCCTTTCTTGGTGTGAGGCTGCCGAGCCGCTTTTCTCGACATCACTTTCGAATGTAAGACAGGTGAATAACTAAGTTGGTTGATTTACTTGTGGCAGAGTTTCTAGTATCATTTGATTCCATGCGAGACGGCAATAAGCGTAAGTTTCTAACCAGTATAACGTTGCATAAAGCCTGGCTCTGCAATGTTCCAGTGCCATGCTCCAACCGTTCTAAGATACTATGTTCTTAACTTCCGTCGCTTAGTATGTTTAACCCACGCAATTGTCTCCGTATCTGATTGGAGATAGTTCTAGGAAAAGGGTTAACTGTGGTTTGTGAGATAACGGGCGAGAGGTGATATTGCCATTTCGTTAGCAAGCGCATAGTTTTTGTTGATTCAGGTAGGCACCTTTGAAGTAGAGTTTAAGGATGTACGCAGTCTCGAGAATCGTCTAATTTTTGGTTTTAGGGGCTATATGACACCTTCAATACTCCCGTATAGTACTAGGTAGACTAACTAGAGTTTACCACCTTTCCGCAGTTACCAATTTCATGTCTTTAATTTTAGATCTATAAGCTCCCCAGTGTTAACTTGATTGATATCTCAACCCTTAACTTCTAACGACATATGCCTAGACCATCTAATGTTATAACTTTCTACAGGGCAAAGTTAACACATGCCCGGGAGGGATCGCCGATTGCCGAGACCTAACTTTGAAATTCCCCTTCCAATCCCTCTATATCAGAGCCTTCTTCGTCTCGTTTTAATTCTTTACGCAATGAGAAAAGTCTTCTCTTACCTCATAATTGGGTGGTTGAGCTAGGCCCTTTCGGTGTATCACGGGACATCGCATGTTACCTTCAGAATAATCTCTCCCACCTAACAATCCAAGGGTTTCTAGGGAACGGCGTCAGAGAACTTAAGCATCTTCTTCGAGTCACGGATATGAAGCTAATATTATTACTTGTGGATGCAGCTGAAGGAATATTCCTTTGGGCCAAGGTCCTGCTGAATCTCTTTCAGTTAGCAAGCAGCGCTGTCCCCAGCTACACGAATTAGCATTCAGCAGAAACCCGCAAAGCTCGTGAGCTTAGATGAAATCTACCGTCATATGCTAGACGTGCTAGAGGCATCTAGTGTGCATGAGCAAGAATTAGCACAGAGAGTATTCCAGTGGTTACTTTTCTCTACTATGGCCATCCATACGGCAAGTCTTCACACAGTTCTTGCTATTCATCCAGGACGACCAACAACTGAGCATGATTATCTGACTGACTATCCGCAATATATCTCTAGAATCACTTGTGCTCTGGTTGAATTGCGTGCCGACCGGGATACGTTCGTCTTCCTTCATCTGTCCTTCAGAGATCTTTTCGTTACATAAGGTGCATTACAATTCGAGACGAAATATCCCCCATCGAAACATAGCGGACGTTCTCGAGGCAGTCAATTAGCTCTGGCAGAAGCACGCCTGTCGTGCCTGATATTCGACGTCCCAGATCGACCCCTGGAGGCTTTCAAAAAGACAAGTCGTTCTGCGACTTTGGCCTCGAGGCCTCAGCCATCGATGCTGACATGATAACGAACGGATCCAAGCGGTAGATCATCGACGTGCGATACCCTTTCCTGCGGTATAGCGCACCGTGCTGGCAGCACCACCCCATTACATGGCATTCTGGGTGTAGCCGCGTGGACGCGGTCTTGTCTAGGGCGCCGAAGCTCTGGATCACTCTGCTCTCGCAATTCCTTATCAACCACTTCACGGTCATTATGTGGACCGAAGCCTCATACCATTGCCGCCTGGTTCCGTAAATGGGACGACTGAGTCTAATGATAGCACAGCTCATGAGTTCACCACCTCGTCTAGCCCGTCGAAATACTAATATTAGGGCACAGGAATATCGAGACTGTGCCTGGGTCGGCATCGGGCTGCATCAGCTGTCGGAGGCGCTAAGACATCTCGCGAGACGCTTTAGTAACAGGCTACTCCGAAACCCATCTTTAATCTAGCAGGAAGATATATTAAACAAGCTGAAGACAAAGAGTTCTAGCATAATTGGGAAGGGAAGGAAGAGATAAGGGGTATAGAGGTAAATGGAGAGGGTACATCCCCGTAGGGTAGTTGGCGGGTTGACTACGACGTAGAGCTGGCGTCGATACTAGCATAGAGTAGTTTTAAATTACTGATTTAAACTTATAAGGCTATAAAGGGGTTTATAATTCATTTTATATATTCTTTCTCACCTAAACGGATCATTAATAAAAATAAAAACTTATTAGTATTACATCAATTGGATGATAAAGTTGTAGGTCGCTACTTTCATGGCATGAAGAGAACTTATGCTACAACAAATCTTAGCGGGATATGCTGTCATTGCATACAAATCGCTCTAAATGCAGACTTTCTTCAGGTTTATGCAAGACCACCTGAGGGCTCAGCTTACCAAAGCACAGGAGCTTGCGAGACCTGTGAGACTGATGAGGAAATTTAAGTCTCGTGGAATAATTCTATGAGCGGCTTGGTGTTTACGTATAAAACACATCATGATCCAGGTAGTTGTTCTTTACCTTTGGTCCGAATGGATGAGGAGGACTAGTTCCCATTTGCAATGATACAAGAGAAACCACCCAACCGTGAAATACCTTTTGGTAACATGAAGCGTCAGCGATTGGAGATACTTAAACCATGGATCCAAATGGATCGCTGGTGTCGCTACGCCAGAGCTATATCATCTAGAAATAGACATACACCGCTAATGACCAGATAACGTCGTATATTGAATTTTCCTCAGTTTGAACTAACTGTAGGTAAGCTCGACTACTTCAGGCATTTAGAGAGTCTTTTAGACCGGTATAAATACTTGAAGGAAGGAAAGCCTCTAGCTGTTTAGTAGCTGGGTAAAGTAGTGCTTGTGCAGAGACACTGCACCGTAGGCGTCATGAATAGGCCGTTCGTGCGAATAGAAATTACGGCTAAGCCATTTTGTTTTCTGTTATCTAGATTAGACAGCTGTTTTCTGTAGAATTTATTGTATAATATACGTAGGCATCATTTTTTGACAGTAAATTTATGTAGGATAGTATTTCATTTGACCGAGCGTGACTAAGTACTTAGACCAGCCCGGATAGCGATTAACTATTAGGTAAGCTAACAGCAAATCAAATCAGCCGAGGCCAACGTCACTTTTGCCTTCTTCGGCTTTGGCCGGATCGGCGCCGGAGACTTTCATACTTACCTTGAATCAATCATTGATCCTATAATAGCACATTGTATTGCTTTAATTCCAACATCGCCACCTGCCGCCTACCAATAATTTGATCATCTTCATAAGATACCTATATTTCAAACTCGTAGCTCTCCCGTCTGTAAACACCGCGACATTCTCCAATTCCAATACCTAATCTTCAACTGCCCTCATATTCTCGCCCAACCCGAACCTATCTACTCCGTCCAATCTCGAACAGCCAACACATCAGAACCACCAAAACTCTCCCTACACGACAATCTCAACTTCAGAACACCACAAATGGCTACCCGCCTAACGCGCCTAGCACGCCCTTTCACCCTTCTCCGCCCTTCACAATCAACCATAACCCCCCGCATCCGGCTATCCTCAACATTCCAAACGGGGCCCTCGCCGCCCCGGCTCTCACCCGACGAACAAGCCGAGTTCGAGCGCCTACAACGGACAGCGAACACGCAAGAAGGATTCAACGCGACGTCGACGCCCGACTTCTCCTCCTCCTCCTCCTCCTCCCTACAAACAAGCCCTGCAAACGCGAACGCGCAAGCACCATCACCAGTCGAAGGTACGACAACAGAGGTGGAAGTAAACGGGGCGCTTTCGAACCCCTTGCGCAAGGGCGCCCCGCCCGAGTTCGAGGGCGACGTCAACCCGCGCACCGGCGAGGTCGGGGGTCCCAAGAACGAGCCGCTGCGCTGGGGCGCGGGAGGCGATTACAGCTATAATGGGCGGGTGACGGATTTCTAGGTAGACAGGCTTCTACCTGGGCACATCAAATACGGATTGGGGTGGAGGCGGTACCGAACCTAAATGTCTACAGAAACAGAGCTGCTCCAAGATGAGGGCGAGCGGACAGGTGTAGATAGAAGGTACGCTGATTAGTTGCCTCCGAGAGGAGAGGAGAACTTCGCGTTGGTAACTTGTACTACTCTACGGTGTGTTGTATAATTAGACAATGCCATCTTGATTCGAGGGGTTATGTTGTACTACACGACTAGGCGGTTTGTCAAGTTGTTGAACATCAAGAACAACCTTGAACAACCAGACTAGACTGAGATGACCCATTCAAGACATGAACACAACTGTATTGTAAATCCCATGATTCGGAGCAACATATTCCACCTCCGAAACAGATTCCTACTCGTGAAACTCCCAAGCTCGTCGTACTTCACACGTTGGTATCATAGACTAACAAATAGACCTCGAAGTGAAGGAGATAAGAAACCAATAGTATCATTCCACGCTATGCTGTATCAAGTTCGAAACCACTGATACGAAGGTAAATAGCAGAGAAACCAACCCGAAGCTCAAAGTAAACAGGTGGCCATGACCAACCAGTACTGGTGCAGCCATCTTCATTTTTCCGAGCCGGCAACCTCATCATTACACAGTGCTATACAGAACCCACGGCCCTCCAACCCTACACGACAGAATCCATGTGTGAGTAGGCAGATCACTAAGCAGAAGTTCCGTTCTGCCCTTGGTGCGTCTCGCCGGACTCTCTGGGCTGCTCGTCTGCTTTCTGTACGGCGTCATCGCTCTGGCCGCTCTTCTCTCTTGCCTCTCCGTTGATGTCGTCAGGAGTCTGATGAGCTACTGGTAATGCCTCGGCTGAAGGGGCAGGGACAGGTACATCCACGGGATGGTTCTCTTTGTTCCCCTCCCCGTTACGACGCTTCGGCTGTGCGCCTTTAGCCGCGCCTTGGTCTCTTGCCGTCGCCTTACCGGGCACTTCCTTCTCCCCTATATCCACGATCTGGCTGCGGTTCACTTCACTCATCGCCTTGCGAATCCGTTCCCTGCGGGCTTTGCCACGCAACCGGCTCTGTGGCGCAGCGCCGTCGACCCAACGCACGCTCAGGATCATAAAGCTCAGGCCGTCGTGTATCGATCTTCGTCCGTTGTAAGTCCCGCCGAACTCGCGGCTCTGTATACCGTAACGCGTAGAACTGGCGTACTTCTCGAGTGGCGGGAGAATGAGCAACGTCACATGCAGATCGCGATCCGCGGGTACGTGAATCGGACCCGATGCGGGGACCGAATTCAGTACCTCCAAATGCTGCTCTGCTGGCAGGATGCGCTGCTTTGACTTGGTCGCCGGTTTTTGAAGCTCGAGCAAGTCGATATCGACGTCACTCGGCCATTCCCCACGAATCCAGCCAGCGTGAATGCATGCAGCCACCACGTCCGAATCGTCTGTGTAGACGTCAGTGCCCCATACGGCTCGGCGAGAGGTGATTTCTTCACGAGCTACTGGGGTTAGGTGGACGCGCGGTATCTTGACGGTGAGAGACGAGTTCTCGTTATCCTTAATCATATCCATAGGCAGAGGTCGGGGCGTAGTCGAGTAGCCAAACTTGTTGTGCGACGACTCCAACTTGGTGGGTTTCAACAAGACACTGTACACGACATCGCCCAGATGTTTGCGAGGGCGGTCAGCAACACTGTCAAGGACCGCCTGTGACGAAACTTTATGTTTCGGCTTCGGGATGATGACAGGGGCGGGAGGAGGCGGTTTGGCTGACGAGTTGGGGATCGATCTGGGCGGTTGGTGGTGGTGGTGCGTGAAAGCATAATCCCGGCCTGTAGGTGATGGTATTGGCGTCGTCGACTTCAAATTCTTGAGCTGGCCGCCCACGCCTTGTAGTGGCGAAGATGTCCGCTCCGGCGCATGATTGTTGTGGTGGTGGTGGTGGTGACTAATAGCCACTGGATTAGTAAATGGGAGCATGCTTCTGTAGGAGAACGATCAGACATACTGGTGATGGTGGTGGTGGGCATTCGTCTTGGCACGTTTGGTTCTGCCGACTGGTGTCGCTCGACCGTTGCTATCGTCGTCACCTTTTCCATCTTCATCTTTAGGCTTCCCGCGTTTCCTTCGCGGCTTCGCGGGTGCCTCACTAGCCGGTTCTTGGTAGGCAGGCTCGATATCATCACGCCGAAGGTTGGGGTTGGAAAAGGGGATCTGGGCGCCGGACGGCCCCGGGCTAGAGACGCCAATACCGCGTACACCGCTCCCTATGCCGGAGAACATACGGCCAAATTCGCTCTTGATCCCCGGTTCCCCCGCCGGTCCCTGCGACATGGGCTGCGCCCCCTGAACCGCCTGTGGCAATGGCGACACCCGTCCTTTGCGGTTGATTTCTTGCACCCCCAACAGTCCTCTCTGTGGCCCCGCATGGGAGGGGCCATCGTCGAGGGGCCGAGGTCGCCCGACTTCGAAGACAACAGCACCGGGGGCACTATTGTACGCAACTGACGGAGGAGGGGCTTCCTCGCCGGGTCTACCTCCCGGCGGCGCCCCACGATGCTGCTGGTGCTGAGCATGCATGGGCGCGAATCGAAGTCGATCGGGCGACTCGAACGGATGACCTGGTGGGGGGCCAGGCTGACTTGTAGGGTTACCATGGTGCAGTGGCTGGCTGGTCGGCGGGAAACGCTCGGGGGGTGGCGGTTGATGTGCATAAGCAGGGTGGGTGCCGTATGGGGGTCCGGTCGTCGCAGGGAACTCGCCTGGGCGATGTCCCGCGTAAGGCGGGCCGTACACATCTCTTGGAGGCTGATCATATCCAGGCCGTTGCTGTTGCTGCTGCTGTTGTTGCTGTTGTTGTTGCTGTTGTTGTTGCTGTTGTTGTTGCTGCTGCTGTTGTTGCTGTTGTTGCTGTAGTTGCTGCTGTTGCTGTTGCTGCTGCTGCTGCTGCTGCTGCCAGGCGTGTTGGTCACGTGGATCAGGTCGACTATATTGTGGGAGCGGTTGTCGGGACGTAGGTTGGGGCCCGTGATCCCCGGGGTGCTGGCCAGGTGTGTGTGTGGGATCCGACGATGTGCGTTCCCGTTGTGCCCGTTGCAAATCGATCTCACGGTCTCTTTCTCTCTCCCGCTCGCGATCACGCTCCATGCGGTCTCTCTCCAACATAAATGGCCGTTGCTCCTCAAAATGTAAGCGCTCTCTTTCCCGTCGCTCTCGCTCTCGCTCTCTAAACTCTGCCTCTCTGTTCATATGCTCTCTGTAATCCCGCTCTCGCTCTCGCTCGGCGGCTAGGCGATGCTGTTCCTCGTATGGTATGGGACGCGGCGGTCCTCGTTCGGGATTATACTCGATAACAACCGGACGTCCTTCTTCGCGCGGCACATACACAGGGTCGCCGTGTGGGGGCGGTGGACCGCGGCCCATATCAGCGGATCTCGGCGCCATGCCATGGTACGAGCGTGGCTGACTGCTGGGTCGGGGAGGAACGCTGGCAGTGCCTACGCGAGCGGTAGGTTCCCTCCTGTTGTCATCAGCAGACGGCATGGGTGGGGGTCTTTGCTGGTAGGCCTGAGGCGTGCTATACCTGGACAGCTCGGGCGTTCCATAGGCGCCACGGGGCGGAGAGCCAGCTGCACTACCTCTGTGATCGCGCGTATCAAACGGCGGGCGGCCCGGCTCCGGCGTCTGGGGTCGGCGGTGGGCGAATGGACTATACTCAGCGGCACTCTGCATCCGTGGCGATGCGTGGACGGAGCTGGCGTATGCGGGACCTGAAACAGCAGAAGTGGTAGCAGGAGGTAGATAGGGCGGTGCATGACCGGGTGTGGGTTCGCGAGGCGCAGACGGAGGGCCGCCGAGCATAGAAGAGATGGACATACTCCCAACGGCATTGGGCGTCCTGGCTATGGAGTTGAGCGCAGGTAGTTCTCGTCCCGAGGGAAAGGCGTTCGGATGGCCGAGATTCACGGGCGGCGGGCGGGGAGCAGGTGGGCCGCCATAGGGCCCCATTTGGTGCGGCTGTGGAGGCTGTTGCTGCTGGGGCGCATGCTGAGGATGGTGCTGGGGTGGCGAAGGCGGCGGCATGGCGCGATGAACGGGGCCATTCGCGGCAGACGACGAGCCCTGGTGGTGCGGATGGGCCTGGGCCTGGGCCGGATGAGAGGTGGGCTCGGCGGCGTAAGGGGGAGGCGGTCTCGACTGCGGATGGGAGGCGTAGAAGGGATTCGTGTCGGACGGTCGTCGATGGTGGTGTTGTTGTTCAGCGTAAGAGGGCGCAGGACTTGTGGTCGTGGGAGCAGGACGCGGAGGATAGGGCGACGAGGAGGTGGCGATTGTCGATGCCGAGGAAGTCGGAGCAGGCGCAAACGGCGGGCGTGAGAAGGAGGGTGACGCCGCGCTGTTACGAGAGAAGGGTATCTGTGGTGGAAGTCTCGAGTCCATGATGTATGTCGTCAAGACGCAGGCGCGGACGCAGCCTCTTCCTCTTCCTCTTCCCTTTCCCTTGGGTTCAATAGAACGAGTGGGCGCGCTTGGTGACTCCCAGAGGCGGAAACGGGCGGCGGGAGCTACGATAGACGTTGTCTCACACCGTGTCAATGTCGACGTCGAGATGCGCAGCAAGACGCGGGTGGAGGAATACAGGACAGGTCGTTATTGCTGGTACGCAGGCAGTTGTAGGGCATGTCGAGCGGACCTCGGAGGGTGTTTGGGCAGCAACGGCAGCAGAGGTAAAAGCGGCCAGCGGCGAAGGTAGCTCGTAGATGCGAAGGTACGGGTTTCGAATAAGGTGTGCTTGATTAAGGTTTCGGGAGTTGATTTGGATTTGATATCGTCGCTGGGGTGTATACAGTTCGGCTCTCGTCGAGAATGGAACGCGAGGCAGGTCTCAATACTCGCAGCTCAGACAAGACACACCAGGGAAAACAACTACACTAGTCGACCCAGGGCCCCTCAAGATGGCGCAAACGAACAACTGCTGCAGTCTGCAGAGACACGATTAGACACGATTAGACAAGATTAGACAGATTTTAGGTGTCAGTGTTATGTCAGGACAGGACTTGGAACGGTAAAAGGCGGAAATAGAATTAGGCTGGGGCTGGGGTGGACATGGATTTACAGTACACTACTCAAAAAGTGGGTGTGGACAGGTGGATGCCACCTAGTCAGCGTTCGGGGTATGGATGAGCAGAGTGCTGTAACTAGTGTACCTACTCTGTACAATACTTAGTGCACCAATGAGGTATGTACGTACGTAGTAGTTCGTTAGGTACCTACCTACTGTAGGTAGTGTAGATTATACCTACTCTGTGCCTACTCTGTGCCTACTTACATATGTAGGTAGTGGGTTGTGATTTATTTTTCGCTGGTCAGAAGAACTTCGGGTTCTGCTCGGAGGGCGGCAGCATCAGCGACAAGCATCGTACCCCAACATCGAGTGCACAGCACATCGCACATCGCACATCACACATCGTACATACATGGGCAAGGTTGGCGCACAGCTGCGCACTACACTACCTACTGTCCTGTAGTGTAGTACTTAGAGATACTGTGTACTGTGTACTGTAGATACTGTAGGTACGTAAGTAGGCGGTGGCAGCACGCAGAGGTTTCACAGCTTCTGCTGCTGCGGTTCCCTGCGATCCCTGTCCCTGCCTGCTCCCCATGTTCGGCCCCCCCCCCTGTTCGATGTGGTTTTTTATGACATGGTTTGGTCTTTTCTTGTCTTTTCTTGTCTTATCATGCTCCAAGAAACTCCAACAATCTAATCGAGCTAGTCCTGAAACAGCCTAAGAGCTCTATAGCTTCCCTGCTGCATCCCTGCATGGCGTCCCTACCTAAGACACGGGAAGGTTAGATGCTGACGCTAGTGGTCCGCCCACCCTACCTCCCTCAAGGTACGATGCGCCTACTTTATAATGCATCAGCACATGCACACAACGAGCATCGGCGCCAAGGGTCAATATCTGGGCCACTACCCATCAGAGGGGAGCAGGGGTTTGCTGCTTGACCCTGTCCACTTATACGTACTTAAGTACTTACACTAGTGTACATAGGTAGTAACACATCTGCACCATTCCTTGCTTGCGATCAGCCGGGGCGTAAAAATAAAATAAAAAGTGAACAGGCAGAAAAGTGAAAAAGTAAAACAAGAAAAGAAAGATGTACATAGACTGAGAAATGACAGCAAGAGAAACAAAGGAGAAACCTTCAACAGAGGATGTCTTAATCATCGCGTATCACAGTAATAGAGACTGTGTAACAAGTACCTACCTACTCGGTACTGCACCGAAATCTACATGTACTCACGCTATCGATAGGTCGATCCAGAGTAGGTATACCTAATTCAAGTTGACTGGTAAGTCGTGCCGGTGTTATACTACAATACCTACCTAGGTAAATCAACCCATGACGCCGTGATGTATGAGATGACGGGAGTGTTGAGTTAAGTTGAGTTACTTAAATAATGGTCTCAATGCCCAACTACCTTGCAGCGAACCAATTAGTCTATTTGGTCAGGTCCAGCCAGCCAGCCAGCCATGCTTTGAGCCTCCAAGCGTCACTTTATCTTTACACTAGTTTATCCATGCCCGTACCGACTCAATGGGATCGCTTATGTTTCGGAACAAACTTGGACGCCAATCCCACCGCATCAGCATCTTTAACTTCGCTTGTATCACTTGTATCTATTTTATTTATATTTCATTATTATCATTATTATTATTATTATTATTATGTTTTTAAACGGGGCCACTCAGGTTGCTTCTGCCAGTACTGGACCCAGCAATAGCAGCATCACGAATTATAGAAATAGTGGTACCGCAGCGTCGAATAGGTAGCACCGGCAGGGAACAGCTAAGCAAGGGGGGCGCTCGGGTATTGAAAACCCGTCACATCTCAGTCATCAATTCCTACCCCAAGCGTACAACCCTACTTACTACCGTCGTAGACGCCCTCCATATCCGCTTGGTTGGGTAGGATTCGCGACAGAGGCTTCCGAATTGATATCACCCATCCGAGCCCGCACGCCTCTTCTTTCTATCGAACGACCACACATCCATCAAAGTACCGTACATATTACACCAAGTACAATTTCTATACATATAAGGTAGCAGTATGCCATGTAAGGGAGCGACGGCTGGGGGCTGGATCAAATGTCTACAGCGCCCTCGACGGGTCCATCCTACTCATGTCTTTGTCTTGTCTCAGTGAGTGACAGGCACGTCCCAAAACCAGTCAGTGTATCTACTTATTTCTTCCTGCTACTCTCGGTGGCAGCTGGCATGGCTAGCTTTGGGCTGCGGCGAGGCAGTGGCGTAGGTAAATTGACCCAGGTCGCCCATGATCGATCGCAAGATACGACAGGAGTCCGCGATAAGAACGACAGGAATGGACGAGAAATGCACGTACACGTCCCGTGTGTGGGCTTGTACGCGTATGCATGTTTAACGCTGCTGTGGACCGGTCGAACTGCATTGCCGTCGTCATGTGCACACAGGCAGTGGGCAGCAAGCATGCGGCCGCCTACAAACCACGTGCAGAGAAAGTTATCACATCTCGTAAGGTTCGTATACCGGCATCACGAAGTACCTACCTACCCAAGAGTAGGTAGATGAAGATGAAGGCATGTTATGGGCGATTAACCAACTCTTCTCCCAGGTAGTTGTGCTCGGGCGGGCAATATAAAATGTGACGACAAAACCGACCGAAATTTTATGATTAAATGTGTACTCAGGTAACAAGCTCTCATCCGGAAACGGCAATACAGACGCCACATGTAGGCATGGGTATCCCAGACAGCAATCTGATTTCCCTTTCCATCATACGCAAGGGCGTACCCAGCTCGCCTAGTAGTGTATACAGAACAAAAAGCCTGATGAAGCTGTGCCTTACCTCGCAATTTAGAAGGAGACCGGAGGGTCGCTATTACAGTGGTTGCCTAAGGACTCACCGAAACTCGAAACTCGAAACTCGAAACTCAAGCGACACATTTCCCGCCCTCGACGGAGAAGAAATGTTTTATTTGCGGAGTAAGATCGTGCGTGGCGAGGGGTGCAGAGCATGCATAGCAAACGAGCAGAGGTTGTGACGAATGGGGGGTCCCCCGTCATGCAACCTTGATGCAGGGATCCAGCTCTGTTTACACTACTACATACATTACACTGCAACTCGCATGCGAACCCCTGCTCCCAAGATGCCAACGCCAACGCATCCAGATGATGAACATGACCAACGTCGGCGGGCTATGAAGGAGAAAAAACGCATCTTAAAACAGCCTGCTGCTGCTATTGGGTCTCTCCGCCCGATGTGTCCACGACCTCCGACGTATAGATATAGTGTATCGGCCATTATCCAAATCCAGATTCCCGTTCTCCTCGATTGCCCTATGATTGGATGGCAATTCTCGTCGTTCGTCTATCCTCCATCGTCACCTGCATGGCACTGACCGACTTTTTGACTTTAGGGTTCGGACATGGACCAGACCTTTTTTTTTTTTTTTTTCTCCTTCCCGCTTTACTAAGACCACCCTGGTCCCGAGAATGCGGTCATCAAAATGCCATGGCTATCTGAGCTGTTTGCGCAAACACACATACATGCCTGTCTCCGAACATGGTATCGCAGCTGGTCGGTAAATAAGGCGGGCAGATAAATCACCTATATCTGTTCTATTTTAAATCTACTTGCGACAAGTCCAGCCAGCCCTGACCCTGTCCTCCCGTCTTCCTGTCTTCCTAAGTACTTATTTACGTCCTCTCCACATCCACCCGTCGGCGGGGTACATCTCGAAACCCTACCGTACTCTTCGTGCAACGGTGACACGGCAGGAGATGTCCAAATCTGACTTGACCTGACCCGCCCACATAAGTAAGTATCAAAAAAGATGACCGGGAATAGAGATGGTTGTCGTGTGCTATGCTATGCTACCTTCCAGACATTGTCTGACCCGCGTGATATTACCGGGTTGGGACAGGCACATTTGTGTGTGCGCACAACCTCCTATTGGCCCCCAACAACAGCCGTATAAGGAACCAATCACCCGTCTCTTATTAGGTAAATGGATAAGTGTTGAGAGGGAAGAGCCTCGTCCTCGGCATATTTATCAACCTAATTCCCCCCCCTCCTTGATTGTTTGCGAACCTTGAGGTTGTGGGGTTACCCCAGTTCACATGGGGTAGGCAAATAGAACTTGCCTTATTAACAAGATCCCATGCAAATATCATGTGACTGCCTTCTCGTTACAGCTTCTATTCCTTCGACAACATTCTACGGCGGGTGTCTACTGTTGCACAATGTCGTGTGAGTCCCCTAGCTGTGTACATCTATACGAGTACCTGCTCGACGACTCTAGCTTAACGCATAACGTGTGTTACGACCCGGATGATCGGTTCGACTCGCGTCTGAGACATTAGAGAATACTATACCACAGAAGATCTCTAGTATTTGGGTTGCTCAGAATTGGATGTTGCCTAATTCTCTAGATATCATGTTGACTCTCCACTTTAGTTAAGTCGACATGTATTATTGCAACGGAAAAACGACGCTGTTGGTCCATCAGCTAGACTAATGGTATATATATGGGCAATCAGTTGCAATAATTCAAGGCACATGATGCTCTTCGTCTATGTTTTAGTGTAACATGAGAAAAGGCCAAAAGATATTGTGCTGAATTTGATAGCTGACACTCAGAGCTATTGCTTGCATGAACTTAATCGGTATCTAAAAGCACATATAGACTGAGCAGCATGACGGAGTTATACTCGCTATCAGCTGCTTCATAGTAGACAGACTTCGCGTAGCTCGCAGTTATCAAATAGTGTCAGTGCCTGTTTCATGGCTAATTCCTGTCGCGTCTTTGATCCTGAGATATCATTAGATTTGAACTCAAACATCCCAACTCGCTTGTAACGCCCATACCCCTCAGAGTTCTTCCCATGCTCCATAACTAGGAGTCCTGCAGGATAGGTTGTACCTATCCGTTTAGTCCTAGCTACCACAAGCTCGAGCAGAAGAACATCCCGGCCATCACGGGCTAGTATACCGTCTATCTCTACTGAATCGGGACGGAAAATTAGAACGGACCGACTGGATTCATCGTACATCTTATCCTCTATGATAGTTTTGTTAGTGACCAGCATGTGTACACTGGCTCTGTCAATCGTAGAGAAAAGTCGCGTTCGTGCCATCAATTTAATGAGCCCTCCTCTCACCGCACCGAAGGGATTTCGCGCATCCTCTAACGGCGCGTCAAAATGAAGTAAGCGAACACCGTCTTCGTCCGGAAAATTGTCCGGATTGGCCTGCCACCTACGGATCGGTGCTTGGAGCGAAGCCCAAGACCAAGAGGGAGAGGAAGAGTAGTCTGGCACTGCGACAGGCGAAGCTAGCTGTGTGACTGCCCATAGAAATTCACCTTTCCAGCCCCAATCCTTGCCCTCCAAGTCAAGCATTAACCCAGCGCAGTACCGGAGCTCCTGTCCCCTCTCATCCCTCGCCATGTGCACCAGGCTGGCCGCCATGGCCGAGATGGCCGGGAGCTTGTCCTCGAAACAACCCAGGCGACGCTGCGTGTATTCGTTCACCACCTTGTCCCAGGTGCTGGCGGCCGGGTACATGCGCTGAAGGCTCGAGATGGTGTTGATGCCCGGGACGCGGGACTCGTACAGCCCGATGATGCGGGACTTGGGCAGCGGTTCGCGTCCGCCGCAGCTCGCGTTCGCCTCCCTGCAGGCGAAGTAGAGGTGCTGCGAAGAGAAGATGAGGAGACGCCGGGAGAGCAGCGACTCCTGCAGCGTCCAGCCGCGTCTGACGACGGGCTCGCGTTCTCGATACGAATTGAAGTAATCGGGCTCTTGGAACACCTGGATGGTGCCGAGCTCACCGCTCGTCGTCTTCGCGCGCAGCTCGACGGGCCCGAACAAGTAGCCTTCCGGGTTCTCGGCGGGAGGCGGCGTCGTCAGGAAACCTCGAAAATACGTATCCGCCGACGCGGCGCAGATCGTGACGGTTGCGTCGCCGTAGTACTGGCCCATTCGCGGGATCTCCCGGCCCTTGTCGTCGACGTCGTCCTGTAGGATGCACAAGGCGTCGACCCAGAGATATCCCAAGCCTAGCTGGTGTGTGAACCAGGCCGCGTCCGCAAGAGTCTTAGGCAATTCCGTGATCAGATAACTTGGAGTAAGTCCTACTGTTTCGCGTGCGAGCTGAATCACCTGTGAACCTCCCCAACAATACGATAGAATCGCGAAGCCCTGATGCGATACCTCAAGGGTAGGGATTGGGTGTTCCGTATCACGCCCAATGATTTGTGCATGCAAAATGTCGTCTTCATTTTGGTATAGCCTTAGTAAGCGGGATGGAATCGAATCCGGATTGATAACCTCCTTGCTTCTATCGCTGTCTGCTGGAACTGTACACCCCGAATGGTTCACCTGGCAGTATTTAATACAGTTCCGCCCCCACGCTGTACTCTTAGACGACTGGTAGTCCAGCTCGTATGGCCGAGTCGAGACATCAACAGAAGCAGGATCGTCTATTCTAGGGTGGCACGGCCGAATAGTTAGTATATAAGTAACTCAACGTGTTCGACTAGAAGAGCGGCACAGCAACATCAACAAGAAGGAAATACCTTCAAGCGTCCATACTGTCAAGCCGCCATCGGCGTTGAGCACATGTTCTGTCCCATCATGCAAAGGCGCGATGATGGTGAAGCCCAACCGGGCACTTTCATATGGCAGTTCCTCAGAAAAGTAGTCAATGAAGAAGCTGGGCCCGGCGTCGCCTCGCCAAGCTGCTCTAGCCTCTTCATCCGTGTTCTTGAAGACAGCATCGACGAAGTTCTGATATAGTGCACAGCCCTCTCTAGCGGCCACGACAGATTCAGACAGATTGTACGGCAATTTCACCTGGTTCTTCTGCTCAGTAACATCTAAGTTGATTGTGATGTTCCTGCAGTGCTCGCAGGAGTGTGGACTTGATGAGGTATAAAACGGAAATGCTCTTCTCTCTTCTAACCAACGCTCTGTTTCGCCAAATTGCCCCGCTTCCGTCATGTTCTTAAAAGCCTCCCTACGCTTTTCAAGCCATTCTTTGATGGATGATTCGGTGAGTATATCCTGCGCCATTTTGCGAGATCCCGATCTTCTACCGAGAGGGACGCAACCTGATCTTCTACAATTGTAAACCAATGGCCGCGTACAGCGAAGAGACAATGACTGCAGACCGGGACCAAGAAAACCGGAGCCGGCAACTGAAAAGAGGAGACTGCCCGGGCTTACATAATATCTGGCCATCGCCAATAGTACCCTTGGACTTCTATCACACTCCTTTTCACGATCTCCTATGCGTAATTAGTTTCTCCTTGTACCGAAAAATAAATCTGGGTGCTAAGTAGTTATTTACCTCAGCAAGTGCAATAACAATCAAGACTGGTCGTGGTGCCATTGCAACTAACAACTTATTGTTCCTAACGCTTGCGGCGCGAGCGTATCAGCGCAGGCACCACTTTACCTAACTACTGACGGGCCCTTTCGCATCGAACTATGCCAATAATACACTTCCTTCTCAAGCTTCTGCTATATTCTTTTAGCTACTTAATCGTGCAGCAAAAAATTAGCGACTGAACTTAAGAGACGATAGCTTAAGAGACGGGAATGGTGCTTAACTCGTGATTAGAACACCGCTCAGCGTAGCGCAATCTAACAGCTGCTGGAGTACTCTACAACTGGTAGGTTTGTATATTTATTCCACCCTTTCACTCTAATTATTTGAATGCTTGAAGTTTCCTAATGAACACCCAGGTACCTCATGACTTGGACAATCTTTTGTTTGATTTAATCGACCTGTGCTAGGCTTGCTAGCCGGAATCTGGATGAACCATGGGCCGGTGTCTCATCCAATTGCTGTTATCTCCTACTAATGTTCACTTTAAGCAGAGGACCAACGCATATAGATATCGTCGTTATGCTAAAGAGCACGAGAAAGTCAAGGTTGAAGGTCTAGGTAGTTTGTGTCACAGAACAGGGCTGCGGCACTATGCCACAACGTTACCCAAAATAGAACGTGGTCAAGTCGGGCGCTTGACCTGTCTGCGGCTATTATATAATACGTATCGTAATGGTTTAAGTGGAAATAAACGTACCTACGATTTGCTCTTCTTTTAAACTTGACTATAGGAGGCGACTTCATTCTTAGAAGCGTTACTTATTAATCCAATTATAACCAAGTATTACATACGGAAGATATTAAGATTGATGGTACATCTTTGTAGGTGCCTGTTGTGCTTTCAATACATGTATTTTAGCGGTGCACGCACACTGCTACATGTATATTCCCTCTCCAGGTTTTCGAACGGCAAGAGCAACCATGATGTACACTGTGAGCAGATACTCTTGCCTTATCTTCTTCATACCCGCACGAGTCTAAATAACCCCAGACTAAGTACCTAATTTCCGTTTTCCTGTCGCCTCTCCTTCCATCTTCATTCTCACTTCCGTCTCCAATCCTACTTCTCATACAGTTTACCTCTGACTCGGGATAACATCGCTTGCGCCATCTGAGCCTTTTCTTGCGCGAGCAATACCGACAACTCATAGTCGAATCACGGAAGATCTCTCCCTTATCTCGTTGTCACTTTTCCAGCCCTTAGTGAAAATGCCGTACCCGCCCACACGGAGCCAAGCTCAAGCTGCAGCCTCCGGCGTCCCCGACACCCCTATGGCGATGCCTCCAGCACAGGCCGATCTCACGGCGCGCCATGGAATGCCATTTAGGAGAATGTACGACATGCGAGATCAAGTTCATCATGCGGCGAATGAGCTTGACCTTCTTCAGACCACACTCACTGATGCTCAGAAGAATCCCAGCTGCACACAGGTGGAGCTGGAGCGCCTTCAAGAGACCGTAAGATTCAAGTCTGCTGAGCTCGTATCCCTCCGGAAGAGGCTGGGACCCATGGAAGTGAACTTCGAGAAAGCTCACGGCGGGAAAAAAAAGAGTACCACTCAGAGTCCTCTAGAGCCCAAGCCAAAGAGAAAGAAGCTGGATGACGGGTATGCCTACTCTTATCTATGGTATCTCACTTGCCTCTGCTGATCCAACCGTGCGGCTACAGACCCAAGGAGACGAAAGAAGTCCCTTCTAAGAAATCCCCTGCTGTTCAAAGACTACTGCTAAACACCGCCACACTTGATATCGCATTACCTCCAGGAGGATGCCACCTCTCTGCTGACGAGTGTCAGTACCACCACCTAGAGAGATTACGCCGCCAGTACGCTCTTCCTTTCGAGCTTTTCTGTGAAGAGATGGATACCATCAGCGATTCATGCCTGACAGGGGTGTGTCTGGCATTGCCAGACATGCCCTGGTCGATTGCTGTGTCGAGGCTAGCATTCCTATTCAAGTCTATGTTAGATTCTCGTGACAGCCCTTCTGTGTCCTCTGACACCAACTATCTGTCAGCTGGTACCACGATTGGCTGTGAACAGCACGTACGCTATATAAGGTTGGCTGAAGTCATGATCATTCAAGACTGGCGAGACTTCATGCGGTGGGCTCATCATCAGAGCCATGTGTTCAACTTATGTGGCCGGCGAAGCTGTATCAAGTTGAAACACATGTGTCTTGAACCAATTGACTGCATGATGAGTCGGGAAAAGTGTCGAGCTGACTCACGCGCGCTCCATGACGATGCTCGCCATCATGACCAGGCGACTAACAAAGCTACCTCTCTAGTCCCACCAAAGTGTTCCTCTCCGGGCTGCTGGCCTCCGTGTCTTTTTAGAACTGAAGGATACAGTCTACCGCATTCTGTTGTTGTGGAATTCGCAGCATTCCACCGTGTTTCCTTCGGGCCTCTGACGAGCGTCGTCAGAAAGGAACTATATACTCCGATTAATGAGCATCAGCTTAGCAAGCTGATCCATAACGAGGATGTGGGATTGGTCTTCCCATTCAAAAAATCGTATGGTCGCATATTTGTGGACAAGTGGGAAGATAATTCATTCATTCGGATGGATACACTACTACAAATTCCCTCGGTGTACACATCGGAGGAAGTGCGACCCATTCTCGAGAAGCTTCCTACATGGACTGACGTATCCTTCAATGTTATCCTGGATTCCCTGTTCTGGTATGCAAGGAAACGCACTATGCCATTCCTGGTCAAAGAGATCGAAAGACGGGCATGGGGGAGCGCCTCATTTGACCACCGGTCTCCACGGTACCAGTGCCCTTTTTGCCACGGTTTCGACAACTTTTTCGACCCTTTTGATTCACTTGTAGAGACAATTGCAGATTATGATGATTTGGTTCAAGCTCTTCGACATATGTTATTCGCCCACTATAGGGTTCCGCTTGCACGCAAAGCAAAGTTTCTCTGGGAAGAAATCAGAGTCTGCGCTAGTATCTGTGATGCGTGGAAAACTATCTTGAAAGAGGAGTTCGATGATTCTATGGCTAGTCTCGAAACGGGAGTGATTCCTCGAGCGATTGCTGACCTCTGTGTGCATGGGAAACCAACAGATCCTATGCCTACAGTAGTCGGCAACCGCTCGATGGTCAACACAATCGAGGAGCGTGTGGCGATTAAAACGGAAGTCCGAGATGGAAAAGAATGTGCAGAAACCCCGTATATCGCCGAAAGCAAGGCCGAAGGCCAGTGTACTATACTATTTTAGTGCTTGAATGATGGCCCTATCTTCGATCGGACTCGAGGGGCTGCTTTTGTCATTAGATACTACATCATCCGTCATATAGCTGAACTTTGATCGTATCGTGGCTTAGGATTATTCGATGCACAGGTGTGCCTGATAGGTAGGTCTAAGAAGCTGAAGAGAGTGAAACGTTTAAAACTAGGAGGATATTTTTTTTTGGGTGATGAAACGGTGAGCGGTTTCGATGGAGAACGTACAAGGAGAGGGAATAAATACAATGAAGGTCCTGCAAGTTTCTGTCGGGGAGTACTCAAAGTGTAATTATCTCGTAAATATTGACTACCTGGCTGCAATATCAGTGTAGCCCATAAGCAGATAACTCGGCTATCACTAAAAGTTCTTTGCCTTTTTGGAATAAAGCTTCCGCTTTATTATCTATAGCCGAGCTAACTATATATGCTATTATATATCTTTCTATAGTGTATGAAAAGTCAGGAATAAAATTCAAAATTGCGGCCTCGCAACTATGTGTAAAGCTGGCTGCTTAACTTTTTACGCTAGGTTCGTAGGAGTTGAGAACAATCTAAAGCCATAAAGTTAGAACTCACGAACTATCAGTGTATTATCGCATGTCAGCTACATAAAAGATCGCAGGGAGCCATGCCCGATATATCATTATACAAGAAGACGCATGTTACCCGGTCGGCAAGTGGAAAATACACGAATTTAATGGTATTTACAAATACCAAGAGACTAGGCGACAATCCTCGATCTAACAAGGCAGACTTATAGCTTTTCGCAGTCTTAGACAATGTCACCATGGCGAAGCAGTTCAGTTGGGTTTGGGGCCGTCTACAATTCTGAAACGGGAAGAGTAGGTGTATTTCCCTAGACCTCTGTGGTCCGGGAAGAAGACATCTTTACGACCGCCGGCATGCAATACTCAAGCGGCGTCGCAAGCATCGTCCCCGGACCGAGTTTGTTGCATGCTATGTAAAGCAGACGTGTTCTAAGCGGGTATTGATTGCCCAGGCGATGAAAAGGACTAATTATGGCGATGGAACTGAGGATAGGAATGAATAAACAACCCGAGGGAAACTATCCTACGCACCCTCCTAGGTAAGAGGAAAACAATCAAAGAAACCGTATGCTAGATAGGAGGACTAAAACCGACGATGTATACGATCACCTTTAGATTTTGTGAACTTAAAAATGGCGGTGGAGTTCCCGTCATGGGTGATAATAGTCTTTCAAGCTTCATATCTAAAATAACACATAATTACTCTAAAGGCCCCAAGAGGGCACATCAAGCACATTTCGCCAAAAGACCCTCCCAAGGCTTCAGAGGCACCATCCCCTCCAGAGGCTTCGAGACCTCCCCTTTGGAGTAATTCCCGCAAACCCACGACTGGATCGTCAGGTCCGCAGGCACGATCCATTCCGTCTGGCGGCCGAAGAAGTTCATCAGCACTAGCCACTTCTCCCCTTTGCCGTCGAGACTGGTCCTCGTGTAGGCGAAGGTATTCGGGTGGTCGGGCGTAAGTTCTTCGAAATCACCGTACACAAAGACGTTAGCGTGTTCCTTGCGGCGGCGGATCCCGGCCTGCCAGAACCGCCACACGGATTCGTCGTCATCGTCGGGTTTCATCTGCACTTCGGCGTTGATCGCCTCGTAGTCGTCCATGACCCTCATCCACGGCGTGACGTCGGGGTCGCAGAAGCCCGCGTTGGCCGAGGCGTCCCATTGCATGGGCGTGCGGGCGTGGTCGCGAGCCTTGCCCTCGACTATAGCCCGGCCGTGTTGGAGGAGTTCGGGACTGTCGGCCCAGACGGCGTTGACCTTTTTCCAGTAGTTCTGCGTCTCGATGTCTTTGTACTCCTTGGCGATATCCCACTCCTTGGGGATGTTGCGCATACCAATTTCCTCACCCTGGTAGACGAACAGGGTGCCACCGAGAGTTACCTGCATCAGGGCGAGGAGCTTGGCGCTGATGTGCCGGTACTCGTCGCTGTCGTCGGCGAAACGCGATATCGATCGTGGGTTATCGTGGTTCTCGATGAAAACGGCGTTCCAGCCATTTCTCTCAATCATAACGCGCTGCCACCGCGTAATAACGGCTCTCATAGCTTTTAGGTCCCAGGGCTTGAAGCCCATACGAACAGCGGGCTTATCAACGTCCACGAGATCGAAAATGAATATCATTCGTAGTTCGCCTGCGTTAGCTCCGACTGACCTCAAAATCTCGTCCTCGTCGTTCACACCGGGCATCTCTCCCACTGTAATGGAGTCTGGCACATGTCAGCTTGCCCTGCTCATTGGGAAAAGCTGGTCTTCAGATCATCTACAATTCAGAGTCACCCAGTCGGAGGAAAAACAAAAGACTTCCCTTACTTCAAAGTTGTTAGTCTCGAGCTCAATAGAGTGGGTAGGAAAGCCGAACATATCGAGCTGGGAGACCTTTTTACTTACCCATACTGGCTCAGAACTTCGCGGTTCATTTCTTTCAAGTAGTCATGTAGCTTCGGCCCATTTACTACGTATTTTAATGCGGGTTGGTACTTGTGATATTTGGGGTCCAGCAGGGTTTCGGCATCAGGGTAGGTTGCTGCTTTAGATATAAGGTTGATAACGTCGAGCCGGAAGCCGGCTGCGCCGCGTTGCATCCAAAAGTGCATAACATCCCAAACGGCGGCTCTCACGTCGGGATTCTCCCAATTGAGATCGGGCTGTTCAGGCGTGAACATGCTGAAGTAGTATTCACCCGTTGCCTTATCGTAGGCCCAAGCCGAGCGCGCCTCTCCTAGAATGCTGGCCCAGTTGTTCGGCGGCTGTGGCTCGGCACCGTCCCTCTGAGGCTTCTTCCATATATACCAGTCCCGCTTAGGGTTATCTTTGCTGCTACGGGATTCGAGAAACCACGGGTGCTGATCGCTCGTATGGTTCACGACTAAGTCGACCATGAGCTTCATGTCGCGTTTGCGCAGCTCGGCGATCAACATATCAATATCGTCTAACGTGCCATATCTGGAGTCGATCTGCTTATAGTCGGCTATATCATAACCCATGTCGACTTGTGGTGATTTGAAGAAGGGAGAAGACCATACAACATCTATACCAAGCTCTTTAAGGTAGTCAAGTCGTGAGGCGATACCCTTAATCGAACCCCATCCGGTCGTATTTCCCGTATGGGATTGAAATGAAGACGGGTAGATCTGATAGACAACGGCTTCCTTCCACCACTGCGGGGTGGAGTACGAAAGCTGGTCACTATCATGGGATGCCATGCTCGCTACCTGGAGTTCTCCGAGTCCGAAACTTGGGTTGAGGAGTAGACTTGAGATCAACACTCGCTCATTGCGCTGAGGTTTATGTACTGACGTCACTCGCGCCTCTTTGCTGGCTGACTGAGCTTTGACACGTCGTACATGTTTACAATTGTCCTTGCAGCAGGCTGCCTATACGGCCTACCTACTTATGGGTTAAACTACCACATTCTGGCGGAATACCGGCGGGGCCGGTTGGAGGGGAAGGGAGGGGACAGAGGATGACGATGGGGATGCAGCGAAGGCGGGTCCTCTATACTCGTTAATGTCTTGGGCAAGTGACACGCGGAGTATGCTCTCATTACTAACATGTTCATCTTCAGGATTGCTCGCTGATCGCCAACGCGCAACTATAATGAACAAATGCGCCTCAGCGGCGGGGCAGCAAGGGTCGGGATGCTGGATGTTGGCTAGGATGGTACTGGTCAACCGGGGTCCATACTTAATACAAACTATAGGTAGGATTGGTTAGTAGTAAAAGAAAGGGAGAAATAAAGAGGTAAGACTGTATTGGTAAGCCTTTCTCCACAACAAGACTCGTGACAACTCAACAACTTGATACAATAGGCCGCCAGATTCAACCTTGATAGCTGTTCGCCAGCTTCGTCGAACCTGACATGAAGACGAAACCTCACTTGGCACGGCATTTTGAATTCATTCTGACGAGAATTCTAACCTGGACGAGTGTTTCTAGACTATCTCGGCCAAGTTAGTCCTCGAGACAGGCGATGAAGCTCAAAGCTAAGTCGTGTCTCGGTCCATCGTGAAGGGCTGGTAGGTAAACCTAATGACTTCGCTCGATAACGAGGCGTCACGGCTCATTATCTTGGACAAGGGCTCCGACCCGTAGCTACTTGAAGACCACTGACCCGATGGCTCTGGCAGCATGCTGATAACTAGTCGCGACCCGTTGGCAAAGTGTCTACTCTCTACTCGTTCTTCGAGCATGAATATGAACTACCCAATGACGAGGAGGGTGACGCATTGCTTCTGCGACTGACCGAGTCTGACGAAAGCCCTCAAGCGGATATATCATCTACAGCGCACCACCGTCCCGTCTTTCTCTCTACCTCTCTACCTCTCTACCAAGAAAAGGCAGAAGGAACGGCCTTATACGGGGCCATGTTTGACATAGGTGCCAGCGCCTATCAGCACAGTATTGCCACAGCCTGGGACGTCTGAGAGATTGTGTGAAGTTGCAAAGGCCATCCTTCAGGCCACTTCTTTCCCAGACTCAGGCATAATACAAGAGGGTTCTTTCTTCGATGCAGCTGTGTCTCTTTTAGATGATCGTTTACACCCTTCGAAGTTGGAGCTATGATGTCGTACAAGGTTGCGGGAAGGTTGGAGGCGGAGGTGGTTGATTGATAGGAGGGGTGTGAGGAACCTCGCTTGCTATGAAGAACTTGTAATGGGCGCTCCGTGAGGACATTGTACGACAGCCCTTTTTTTCTTTCTTTTTTCTTTCTTTTCTTTTCTTCTTTTCTGGCATCAACTTCTCAATTGAGCATTTGGATAAATAGATAGCCCTACGAACTAATCAATAAATACGGCTAACTACAAGATAGGCTGTGAGAAATCATACACCATACCGTAGCTCTCAGAATTTTAATTGCTAAACAGATGTGGTATTAGTAAGGTAGTAGGTAACTTAAGTCTCCAGGTACTGTAGTCACCTATCTAAGGTTAACTAGGTGTGTAGTTTAATTGTCGATTAGGCGGATTAGGTACCTAACTTACTAGGTAGTTGACTGGACAGTCCACAGAACACAGTGGGGGTTCCTTCTATTAGGAAATCAACCAGTCGGCTTGCTGCCTTGACAAACGTGAGAGTCAATCTATTCAGCTATGGGAGCCTCCCTATCCTTTCGCATAGGCAAGGACGTGCAAGACTGCAGCTGTAGCTGCGGTACAGCTTTTTAGGTAGTATTAAACATATAATCGGAACGGGATAGAGCAGGGCAGGGCAGGGATGTACTTATTCTATCTAACCTCCGTCAGTCCCCTCGCTCGAACATGTTTCGCGCCACCACTTTCAAAGGGCGTGTGCTGAGTATCTTGATCATCGCGAGCATCCCGGCGGCCGTCCTCGCTTATCTCTTCCTCCAGCCCGACAGCATGGGTTCCGTCTCCCGTTTATCGCTGTGGCCGACGTTGGCGGGGTTTGTTGGGCTCGCGGCGGGTGTCGTCGATCTGGGCTGGTATCCGCCCCGCGCCACCTCGATCAACAACCTCACGACGGCATTGCACGGGGACGGCGTATATGGCTTTATTTTCAATTCTTCGTATACGCCGGACCGGGAATACGGCACCTATAACTGGTGCGACATGCCGCATGTTAGGAAGACCGAATATGTCAAGCCTGAGAAGGAGTTTGAATTGGTTTATGTCGAGGTGGTGAGTTTCCAGGTTTTTATTTTATTTCTGTTTACAACTATTTTCGCACTTAAACTTGACTGATCGAACTGCATCACGCATGATTGGCTAGTAATTTGGTATTTGGAGTTTTGTTGTTCTATTTGATGTCCTGCGCAGTTCACATGAGCGGACTCGACTCGACTGCTTCTGATGAATATCTTGAATACGAAATACTAATACGAAACACTTCTCTGCAGATCCAGCGCCATCACAAAAGAACGCCCTACGCCAGCAACGCTTTTCCGGTGGAACCATACCACTGGGACTGTGACGACCAGGGGCTCTACTACTACGGCGCGCCCTTCAACTCTAGTTTCAGCGTAAAGCGTCCGGCGCCGGGGTTCTGGCGGGGTTTCACCTCCTCCATAAACCCGTATGTGCCGACCGGTTGGGTGGGGACATGCCAGTTCCCGCAGATCACCGCCCCTGGGCTCGACGACTCGTACGTGCACGGGCAGGACATCTATGGCGTGTACCACGAGCTCCTCGGCTTCCTGCCGTCGCGCGCGCAGCAGGATTGGCGGGGGAAAGTCGTCTACCGCGTGACGCAGAACGTCATCACGAGCCAGGTCGCGGGGATGCTGATAGGCGGGACGTGGGGGACCGGGGAGTCGACTCCCTTGCTGATCGAGGCCGCGGGCGTCGACAGCCTCGAGCCGCAGTACGCCTGCCCCGTCGGGAGCGGGCTGTTCAACACCATCAAGTCCTCGGCTGACCCAGTCTGGGAGGCCCACCTCGACGGCGCGGCCGGCTTGTACGCCGTCCTCGATGATATCTCTGGCGTCCCGCCCGCCGACGCAGGATTCCACGCGAGCTTCGACCATTATTTCGATAACTTGTCTGCGCGACAATGCCATGCGAAGCCGCTGCCTTGCAAGATAGGGAGTGCCGCCTGCATCAACCAGACGCTCGCGGATGCCGTCTATCGCTTGGGGCAGTGGGAGTATTCGCACATGTACAGGGACGCGCCGCAGTCCCTCGCGGCGTCCGTGGCCTCGTACGGCGTGTGGATGGCCGAGCTAGCTGCACATCTGCGCGCCGTGGTGGCCGGGGAGGAGACGCCGTTGTACTTCCACAATGTGGCGCATGATGGGTCGGTCAGCCGCGTGCTGAGTATCTTGCAAATCGACGTCATGGTATGGCCTGGCATGGGCAGCGAGGTGGTATTCGAGCTGTACAAACGAGCTCGGCAGCCTACGCAGGGGAAATCAAGCAGTAGTGGTCATTATGTACGGGTATTGTTTGGCGGGCAAGTACTCCGGTCTTCGAATCCGAGTCTCGGCGTTATGGATATGTTACCGCTCGAGACTTTACTGGCGTACTTTGACGGGTTGGTGGGTGGAGATGCCAGCTTGGTCATGGGGAAATGTAATGGGACCATCAAGACATAGCTGGGAGACTATGATGACCTTAGTATCCAATGATGATAATGATGATAATACCAAAAAACAATTCATCAATAAGCCGTAACGGCATTATCATTACTCGTTGCTCTATGTTACTAGTTGCCGCTCGATGTCACGCTCAATGTCGTCCCACCGACCCGTCTGCATAGCGTCTAGTTTCCTTAATTTAGCCAGCCAAAAATTAGGATCGCTGTCTTCCCTTTCGTCTTTGGCACCAGATTGTAACTTGCGTAATGCTAAGGTGTATTCGAGTAGAGCCTCGTGAGGCCATTTGATGTCCGGGAAGTCCTCGAGCAAGTCCTTGATAAACTCGACCTCCTGTTCTAAAATCGAAGTCTTTTGCTCGGCTGCCAAATTAGGCGCGATGGTGAGCCGTCCTTCGGAGCCAATCACTTGAGCCATGAGATACCGGTGGTAGTACCATAGACTCTGATCCTCAGGCCCAACATTGAGTGCATCCTGCACCAGGTTCCGCTCGGTGTCGAGAAAGACGGCGCGGGCTTTGTCGTCGGCACTGCGCTCGTCTAGGACGCGAAGCATCAGGCGGCTGCGGTTGTGCCAGGCTGAGAAATTGGACAAGTCCTGCTCGATCATCTTGGTGGTATAGGCGAACTCGTCCTCAACGAGGCTACGCCCCAGCAGGGCGGTACTCTCGAGCCTCGCGACCAGGTAGCGCCGATAGCCCCAGGCATGGAAGTTGCGGCGGTCCTTGATCAGCATCTTGGAGGCGAGAGCCAGCTCGGCCTCCCAGACGGTGCTGGCGAGGGGTCTCGGCAGGCGGAGGATGGCCTGCTCGAGAGTCCACTTGCGGTACTTCCAGATCCAGTAGCACTTGGGGTACTCGAGCAGTAGCGGGATGGTGAAGGCGAGCTCAGACTGTAGGACGTCGACATCGGCCTTGACGTCAGCCGCGGCCACGGGCTCAGCGGTAGTACCACTCTGCCCAATCGTCGGGGAGGTCAGGGCGGGCGGGGTCGGCGCCGAGGACGAGGACGAGCAGGCTGCGGAAGAGGGATTCGTAGTGGCGCTCGGCGAAGTACTCGGCGACGCCCTCGAGGGCCATGATCCAGCCGATGGTCTGGACAACAAGCCAGATGTTAGACAGCGCCGACGGACGTTCCATATCGTGTAGTACTCGGGGTTGAGACGTAGGAGCTTGGAGGTGAGCGAGAAGAGGGCGGGGTCGTCGAAGGCGTCGCGGGACAGGCTTTCGCGGATGGCGTCGTCGAGCTCCCGGTACTTGCGGATCTTGGCGAGGTCCTGTTCGCGCTGCTCCTCTGTGCGGATGGTGCGGGCGGCTCGGGCTATACCGTGCTGGGAGGTGTGTAAGTCATACGATTAGATACATACTATAGCAGATGCGATGCGTTGTGTTTTACTTAGGACAGTAACAGAGCGTAGTGAGAGAGTGAAGGGGAAAAAAGGTGAACGAAAAGCATACATTATCCATATCGGTTGTATAAAGGCCTTTCCAACATAGCCATCAACTTCCTCCACGACATGCAGGATGTATGCGATATGTGGTTTAGAGTTCGATCATGATATGTACAGTACTGCAGCTGGTATATATAACAGGGAGGGTTAAGATGTTGCCTGGCGTGCTCAGTGTCCCGCTGGTAAGTAAGTACAGTACATCATACAGAAACATACCTTATACATAGTTAGTGTGCCTAGTTTGATCGGCACTGTGCTTATAAAACCTACCTATCTCGCCTGTCTGTCTGTACCTGGTCTAGCGCAACGAGGTCCGAAGGTGGGGATCCGAAGGTGGAGAGTTGTACCGGTCAAGTTAAGATCGGGATCTCGGGTCGGGTCTTATTGTAGAATCAATCCATCGTAGTGGCAGATCAACTTCATCAAGCGACAATCCAAGTACCCTAAAATCTTAACTTGAACATGCACTTCCAAACTAACTACTGCCTATCTGGAAGCGGAATTTCATGTGTTTGGTTTCAGTTTGCGTGCTGATACTTATCAACGTTTTGACACGTCTCTGATGTGATGGACCATTTTATGCCGCTTCCGACTCTGCTGATAGAATGAGACGCATCTGATTCGAATTTTGACTACATCAACAGCGTCCAGAGCTTTGGCTGCATCTTGTTGGGCAGTTAGTTTCTGGGGGCAAGCTAAACCTGGTAAATTTAGCATTGGCCAGGGATAATCATCAAGCATGCGCAGACATCACGGCGTCCTAATCGTAAAACTTAATTCATCATGATACCTAACCTACACCAAGCGCATCTGCGTCACGGTCACAGTACCTGGCTTCTCCCCCGTATTCCCCGCAGCTTCTTATCGAGGGAGGTACCCGTTCCCGTCATGAGCTGTATCAAGCAGTCTCGCCTTGTCCTGGATTGGGTTCAGGGCAAGCACCTTTCTGATGGGACTTCCTAGTTTGAGCTTAATATACTACGGACAGTCTAGCCTGAGCTGGTCTCGACATGGTCACATACCTCTGAATCATTTTCTCCTTCTCTTCTCTCTTCCTAGGTAAGGCGGGTAGTCCGGTATGACTATCATGAATCAATAGCCTCATTCTTTTGTATTATCTGTCATACGATGCCCGTGCTGTCCCCTGATCGCTTCGTGCCTTCGCGTGTAGCAGCGTCCGACCAATTTCGAGCCAACAAGCAGCCTCACGAGCTGTCACTCTCGGAACGCCTGCTCCGGACCGAGAATGCGGGTGCTGACGCATTTTGCTTTTCTCCCCAGCGGCCTATCCCTACCTCGTCCCGACGTCTCTCTCGCTCTGACTGTGTAGAGCGCCGTCATGGCACGGTCTTGGGGTTGTGCCCACTCGATCGCCAGGTCAGCCACGGGGCTGTGTGGTCGGTGGGCGGCACAGCCCCTGGCCGTGTTGCTGTCGACGGAGGACGCGGTCGTCTCCTGAGTTCCGGCACAAACGCTCGTCTATATACTACCTCCTTCTCCAACCTGCGGCCCAAGTCAGAGGAGGACCAAGAGAAACACGAGGATCGACTCGCTTTAGCCCTCAACCTCGACCGCGCTCAGCGAGTCCTCAACTTTAGTGGCTTCTCGACATTTCCACGATGCAGAAAGAAGACCAGGCCGCCCTTACTGTCCGCTAGAACTACTTGGACAGGAACAGAATGGGCAAACGACGCTCGCTCCGCACCTAGTAATGTTCCCCGTGGACTGCATGCATATTCACATCGAGGAGCTAACACTTGCCAGAGGTCCTGAAGGTAGGGCGCTTATTACCCAACGCCCCCTTCAAGTAAGTCGTCGGACATCTCTCCGGATAACGTCCATGCTGAGTACCTACTCATTTTTCTCAGAGTCTTAGATGCCCCTGGTTTGCGTGACGATTTTTACTGCTCCGTCATGGATTATTCGAGGTCCTGCAACACCTTGGCTATGGGCCTAGGCAATCTCCTATATGGTTGGTCTGAGGCAACCGGCGTCAGCCTCCTGAATGCTGGTGTCAAGGATGGGTCTTGGCTGACCACGGTGGCCTTCTCATCCGAGCAAGGCAACAAGTCCATATTGGCCTTTGGTCGGTCCAATGGTGGTCTTTCGCTCATGTCCTTATTTGACAGTTTACTCCCTCGCTTCGAAGCACAGCAGCCAGCGCCTGTGGCCTGTCTCTGCTGGCGTCCCACCGTCACCAAGCGAACATCGGTAAATAGCAACAGCACTGGCATCGTGGTACCCACAGAGGATCTTCTCGTGGGAGACGAGTTGGGTGATGTCTACTATTACTCCGTCGAGTGGCCCGAGCCTTGGGAGGTGGCTCGGGAGAACTGGCCGGGAGCCATGACACTCATAGTCCGCATCAAAGTCCATTCGCAGCAGGTCTGTGGTCTCGCCTGGTCACCCACAGGCACCGAATTTGCGACGGGCGGCAACGACAATCTCTGCTGCCTCTTCCAAGCGGACAAGGTCTTGGAGACAGAAAGCGAGACTGGGAAAGCAGAGCAGCCCCCATCAACTGCCACTACCGCTTCTGCGTCCACTTCCGTCTCGTCCTCCACCTCGGCCTCCGCCTCCACTGTCGTAACCGGAGCTCCACCGACCGTTTCATTCTGCTCCCGTAATGTCATCAGCACCGCCTTATCCCCCATTACCGGCCAAGAAGCAGACTACTATTCGATGCCACGCAACCTCGTCCGGTATCTGCCGGCGGGCTCAGAGAAATACCGTTGGCGTCATGCGGCCGCCGTCAAGGCGATCGCCTTCTGTCCGTGGCGTGAGGGCCTGGTCGCGACGGGGGGAGGGTCCAACGACAAGTGCATCCACTTCTACCACACGACGTCGGGAACGGCGCTCGCGACGATCGCGGTGGCGGCACAGGTGACGTCGCTGATCTGGAGCACGACGCGACGCGAGATCGCGGCGACGTTTGGGTACGCGCAACCCGACCACCCATTCCGCATCGCCGTCTTCAGCTGGCCCGACTGCCAGCAGGTGGCCGCGGTTCCCTGGGAAGGCGAGCACCGCGCCCTCTACGCCGTGGCCTACCCCCGAGGTCCCTCCGACTCATACCGCACCCGAGACCGCCTCCGCAGCCGCACCGCCGAGGAGGGCTGTGTTGTTATTGCCAGCAGTGACGAGAGCGTCAAGTTCCATGAGGTCTGGCTTGCGGGCCGAAAGACGACTGCGCTCGGCAGCGGCGTGCTAGCCGGCAGCGATATCCTCGAAATGGCGGAGGGTATTGATAAGGAGGGGGATGTCATTCGTTGATTCGCTTGTGTGTGTATGTGTGTTTTGCGTTTGGGAGGGGTGCGGTACTACGGACAGATGTGTATGGAGTATGGAGTATGGAGTAGAGTTCGTACTGTTAAATAAGACTGTATGCCAATACTGCTGCGATCACAGTGTGCGTACATGTAATTTCTTTTTATTGACAGATTGCTGTGATCTGTATCTTCGGCCTCGAGCATGGGGTGAAAAGCAATTCGTAGCTTTGTAGGTTATTCGTTTGCAAGTCATTCGCTAGATAGTGAGTGGCACGGTCCGGGCCGATTTGATGTTGGAGATTGGATGCTTGGTCACAATTGCTATATTAGCGATATTTGGGTTCAGTTGTTTGAGAAGACTTATGTATCGAATATCAAGACTATTTGGGACGGGCAATGGACATGCTCAGCCAGAGAAACAGTTCCGTATTGGAGGATATGTGAATGATTGATTCATGTTAAATGAGGCTGTTACATTGGCTTGTATAATTTGATTGCATTGTGTTAGGGCTGTGGTTGTTGTGAGACTGAAGGTGAATCTTGGGTTGTACATGGCATTTAACACTTAAGGATGGGATCGGTGAATCTAGATATATCAACAGTTTATGCTTATGATTCTATTGATAAAACAACTCGTAGGGGGTTGTTAAATTTGCTCCCGGATAGACTATTAGCATCGACATCAAATCAGTAGTACGCTTTACCTTGTCACTTTCAGAATATTTCACCCAATCTAACGTTCTTCACGTTGGAATACCACACAGAGACACGACATACATATGTCACAATGCTGAGAAAAGCGCTCATCACGTACCTCGCCAGCCTAGCTACAGCTACATCCACACCGGACATTTGGTGTCTGACCTACAGAGACGGCGAGAAACTGGCCTCGCGCTACGCAGACCTCATCGGTGCCTTCACGGCGGACAAAGCATGCTCGGTCCTTGCGCAGCACGACTTCGCAGAGACCTCAGACTCCATCAACGCAATTTCAGGCATTCCACCCGGCAACGTCACGTACGATGGCCGGGATGCGTTCATTGCGGCGCAGCGCTGTTGGCCGGCGGTGGCAATGGACGTAGTAGCCGTCGTTGCCGTTACCTGTGACACGGTGGTGCTGCGGTGGACGCAGCGGTGGGTTGGCACCTCGATTGCCGGGATCTCAGTGCTGGTGGCTGAGGATGAGGATGACGATTGGCGGATTCGCCGTGTGTATGAAGAGTTCAATGGGTTTGCTGTGTTGGAGAGTTTCCAGGAAGTGGTTGGTATGTGGGTATGTCAGGCGCAACAGTGACGTTTGGGGTCACTATTAATTAATATGAATGAGTTGAGCTTCGAGATGAATTAGTAGGTTATGCGACGCAACTTGAACTAGTCAGGATTCGATAAGATGGCCTAGCGTTGATATAAGTTCTACTACCTATGAATAGACAAGAGAACTTTCTTATATCAAGACAGCAATTGTTGATTGGTCGATGTTAATGGGGTGCTGTTGTGCTAAGATATGGGTAGATGCAGGAACGGAAGAATTGCGATTCGCTAGTGTAGACAGAGACCGTTGATATTTTGAAAAGCTAGTTATTTGTATACTGAGGCCAAAAGACAAATGGATCACAGCAGTATTGTGATATCTCTATTTATCTGCTATGTAGTAGGTTGTTACCTATATTGTGTACATAGTATATGGAAGATACTTAATAGTCATTGGTACCTATGCTACTCTACTTACTATAGGTAGCTTATGACGTACGATCCGGTGTAACAATGGACCCGAGAGGGGCACGTGGACGTGTTATCTTATCTGCTGAGATAAAGGCTGATCATTAAACCTGCCACTAAGCTGGATTGAGGCGGATCACGTTACTTCAGCCAGAGCTAATCGATATTCCAGGCAGCTTTCGGGGATCCCCCGCCACCTCCGCCTCCTGCCGCTCCCAATGGTTCTGGCGGGGAGGACCCTCTTGGCCATCAAAGGTACTTAGGGTCAGGTAGGTACGTATCTCTTACGCTCCCTCCCCCAACCCCACTTAGCTTGAATTGTATACCGCCTATTACCAATCCCGCCCTCAGCTACACTCCGCCATCTCCTACTAAGCACCCAACTCTACCGATTACTTACTTACCACTTACTTACTTACTTACTCCTACCACTCCCAGAACAGCCGGTCCATCAGTTACCCAGCATCCCATCTACAGTCACCCGGTCACTCAGTCATCGAGTGGCTCGGCTGGTCACCGACCAAGTCATACTATAATAAGTAACTAAGTAAGTGAAGCCAGCGACTGGTTCATGTTAGTCATTCGTCATCGTCACCTGCTCTGTCCCCCTCAACCCGTCATCCTCTCTACCCATTCGCTCTATCCGCGTACCACCTGCCTACAGTACATATGTGCATACGTGCCTACATGTGGTCTTCTTTCGTAGCCTGTACCCATACGCACACCTGAACATAAGGGCCACCTCCCTTAAGCACGAATATAATAAGAGGAACAAAGAAAGAGAGCGAGCAAGACAGACAAGACAGACAAGAGCAAGAGCAAGACAGAGACAGAGACAGAGACAGAGGGGTACAACATACCTGACATTAAATCAAGCCAGCCAAGCAGGCAGCTAGCTAAGCAAGCACAAAGCAAAAAGCAAGCAGCAAGCAAGCTGGTGAGCACAGCAGCCGACCAGGCACTCACACGGCCAAGGCAACCTTCTTCCACGCAACACACAATACGCAACACATTGTCTCTCACACACACCAGTCGCATCACTCTCCTTTCTTCCTCGCCCATTCTTTCTTTGCCTTTCATCATTCATCATTCATCTCAACCATCTGCTATCGTCTGCCTAAGTTAGTCAGCTAGTCTTTCGCCTTCCACCACCCCCCAGTCAGCATCCAGCAGCCTGTTTTAGCCAATTTACCTACTTTACCTTTTGTCTTCTCACTCAACCCCGATACGCCGACCTGAACCTTAACCTACTTGACCACCCTCAGCGCCGCCAGAGAACCATCAGCGCCACCAACTAACGTCCGAAATCTAGCTGTTCCATCATCGCCGACTATCAACAACTACATCGTCCGTCGTCCACATCCCATCATCAGTCAAAATGCGAAGCAAATTCAAGGACGAGCATCCCTTCGAGAAGCGCAAGGCTGAGGCCGAGCGCATCCGTCAGAAATACTCTGACCGCATTCCCGTATGTCGTTGACCCCGCTTCTGCGTCGCATCCTCGGAATACCGCTCACTCCGTCTATCATTTGCATTGCTTGTGTTGATACTGACGTCGACTCCTTTCGCCCTTCAGGTCATCTGCGAAAAGGTTGAGAAGTCCGACATCGCTACTATTGATAAGAAGAAGTACCTCGTACCCGCAGACCTCACCGTAGGCCAATTCGTCTACGTGATCCGAAAGCGCATCAAGCTGTCTCCCGAAAAGGCTATCTTTATCTTCGTCGACGAGGTCCTCCCCCCGACTGCTGCCCTCATGAGCAGCATTTACGAAGAGCACAAGGACGAGGATGGGTATGTCTACCTATTCCGCTACCTGCGCCCCCTCTCTCTATGACTTGCATGTGGCTGACTTTAGTTTTCTGAACAGATTCCTTTACATTACGTATTCAGGCGAGAACACGTTTGGTGAATCCGCCTAGAGCTGTCGTTTAGTTGCTTTTGGGGTTCCTCGGCGTTGATAGGTTCGACTTCTCGGCTGCGGTAATTTGCGATGGTACAATGCGCTATGGGCTATGAGAGGAGGACGAGAGTGCCTGGGGGACCAGTTCGTCGCAGTGGGTATTTTGATCTGTTAGATGATCTGCGCAGGCGAACTACCTACATGGTTTCTCCTCCATGTTCAGTTCAGCAACGAATATGACCAACAGTGGCATTCCGCTTACCAGTATGCTGTCTTAATTTTGCTCGTTACACCTGCTTTTGGTGCTCTGAAACGTTTGTGTGACCCAAGTTCAGTAGTTTCGCAGCCTAGATACCGACTATTAGTTTAGACCACGGCTTGAAACAACGAAAAACAGCTTGGTAGTATAGAACTCCTTAACCTCTTAACTGTTGCGCGAACTCCAGTTCATAGTCAATGTAGAACTCGCCAAGTATGAGGCCCGTGTCATCTTATTAACAATAAGGTAGTGGTTTTATTCATTAGTCCCGCTTCCTACGGTAATCACTCAATACTTGTATTGATAAGTAGCCGTGATATTTCGAGAATTGTACTACATTGAATGAGTACATTAGAAGGTACAACCCATCTCCTCTGCCCCCTTTTGAGGGGAGTATGTAATTTTTTTTAATTCGTCTTGATTAAGTAGAGTAAAAAGAACAGGTTATCGAGAATGGAGCAAAAATGTGTGTTATCTTAAGTGTCTTTCTTCTCACGACGGTCTGGAGAAGGGGTTGGGTGGTGTCTATCGGGTGAGAGCTCTCACTTGCCCAGTCATTTAACCCTTTAGCTATGAGATAAATGATAAAGACGGTTGTAAACAGTAGATGACGTTGTTGCCAGATGAACCGGTTTGTTAAAGAGGTAAAGGGAAAAATATCCAACAACTAAGGTCTAAATTCGGACTATGGCCCTTTGAGCTAAATGTCACGGTGCTTAACCGTGGGCATATAAGTAACTATAGACGTCAAGGCACCCCACCTTAACAACATTCTACTTTTAGTATTGTCGTAGTTAATAGCGTTGCAGTTCTGTTCTGTGACATTAAAGAAGAGAAGTTCAGGCCGCGTGTCTATTAGCATGCTCTTAACTTAAGGGTTATCCTGCCAACTACCTACGTTATCGTTCGACCATCTAGATTGTGATTGGCAATGTCTGCTGCTGAATCGTTGTACCCCCATACAGGTTTATATCCTCCCGCACCTCAGCCCATCTCTGCTTCATTGTGCAGGTTAGATATACTGTACCAATTTCTCGCTCTGGGCTCTACATCCCAAATGACAATACTGCTGGAATCGTATGATCCCTGAGAAGCCAAATAGGTCGCTCGAAGATACTAATTATAAGATCTGTCAATGCCTATGAATAAGAAAGGTACTGCTGCAGTTGTTACAGGACTAGTTAACCAACTAAGCAGTGACCAAATGGATCATTTCATACATTTTTGAAAGTAATATAATGTTCTCGAGGGTAGATAGTGGAACCCTTCTCAGCTATTCAAATATTCCGCTTGCTGTACTAATATTAGCCCGAGTCGATTTAACACAAACACATCTAAAAATGGCGTTTCAGATTGCCCGATCGTCGTCCGCCATAATTATTGTATGTCGGTGAAGTTGAAACCTAGAGATACTAAACAGCTCGGAGACAGCTGAGTAGTAATGTAATCGTCAAGGCTTAATTATAGATCTTGGAGACCCCCTTCGGTACACTTGAATCAGGTCGGCCCGTGTAATGGCCCGTGCACGGCCTATTTCTCCATCTACACATAGTAATATATAATTTCTAGCTTTATATCATACACAGCAAACTTTGGTATTTTCCCGATTTTTATTTTTATTTATCATATGTTGTCAAAGTCGACTTAGGGACTGTGGCAGGTATGATGGACAGTGCATACGGAGGACCCCGCACGGGTGGTGCATGTCAATTACCTCCATCTCTTCTACGACATCAATATCCACCTTGCAATCCAACAGAACCTGATTTAGAGTATTGACCTGATTCATAGTTTTGATGCCTCCTAAGCGTAGCGAAGGGGGTCTCCAAGGGTGGATCCCCTAGTAGTTCCCGAATCTCTTACCTAGTTGGACTCGCCGTCATAATACAAGCCACCTCCCCAGCTAGTGGCGAGCGCTAGGGACTCTGTGTTGGCTAATTTTCATACCAACAATTAACTACTTGACGCCGTAGGAGTCACAGAATGGACTAATGCAAGAGTCGGAGATACCGTTGGCCGACTGTCAGTACAACGAACCAAAAATTATGATACTTCAATCGATATTTGACTTCTGAAACTGGATCAAATATTGATAGACGATGTGGCTATAGGTCATATCCTGGAAACACTATCACACTGTTTGCTAGCGAGAAAAAGATAATCTGTATCGTCACAATCTGTAACAAGGGTTTATGGTTCAGGGCTTGAAAGGATATTCGAATAGCATTAGTCTTCTAGAGCGTCAAGGGGGCCATGAAAGTATTCTCCCCTCTTCAGGCAGGGAACAAGATCTACAGACTCTATGTTCTGAATAGCCTCGCCTCTAGTTGCCGACCTCGCTTTCGTATATTTGTCTCGGAAGATCAGGTGAATCACAGGTAAGCTGGGAGGTGAGGCCTCACATAGAGTCTCAGGCTTGTTTGACCGTGTACGAGTGGACATTTGCGTAAATTAACACTTTTTAGGAGACATCTAGGGGGTTCGTATTTGAAAACTACATTAGTCGAGGTAAGAATAATGAACAATCCAACGTGTTAGGGATTTCTTGTCATAATACGTATAGAATAGTTGCGGACGGTCAAGTACCCGACTTAACAGCGTTCTCTCACCTGATATTGTACCGGTATAGTGCTGCAGTTCTGTTCTGTGACATTTGTTTGGATTTGTGGACTAACATTGGGAGCTTGCTGGCATAGTGTGATAATACTTGGTTAGTATTAACCGCGAGATTAACCTGGCTTATGATAGCTTGAAATACGGTGCTATAGTTAAGTTGAGTTGGGAATATTGACGGCATCGCCCTTATCATTTGTCACACTTGATACTGAGCCCAAGCAACCAAGCCTTTAGCAGGATGATTATTTTAGGAGCCAAATAACTGTATTTGAGAAAGCTTCACACGACATAAGGTCAGTCTTCAAGATAGAAACATATTGCATCCTTAATAATATCCCGCCAGCCCAGATATGACATTGGATAGAACTGACATATGATTCAGTAGTTCTTTTATTACGAGTAGTAGTTGAGTCTATTACTACTCTTATTCCGAAATGTACTTGTGAGTCCCGGTGAGCCACCAACCTCTGATCATATTTCCTCGACTAGGTGATCGCAGGTTAATCACGGAACTGTCTGGACGGGGAATTTCGATTACTGATTCAGGGTGGTGATTCCTCCGACGCCGTTGCATAACTCATGTCTAGGCTTGTCAACTATAGTATTAATGCAGTAATGCACACTCTGCAAGGAGTAAAGCGAGAGTGTCCCGCGGGATTACACTATATTTTGGCATGTCACGGAACAGAAGTAGTCCGTGTTGCACCAATTCCCTGATTTTACCAATAAAACCTTGTCAAGCCCGGCCCTTGACTCTATATAGTTGCTAGTATGCTTAAGGTTGCAGCCGTAACAGGATATTTGCATTAGAACATCTCACCTGGCCGCTACAAGACATTTGAATGAAGAACTGTTACGAAATGTATTATGAAGTTTCTTTGGACATAAGGGGGAGAGAAAAAATAGTGCATGTTAGTACGATGGTTGTTACTGTGAGGTATACAACAATAGCCGTGAAATATTTGTGGTGGTAATGTGGTAGTTTAGATATGACCCGCATCCCGTTCATCAGGTTAGATCCGGAGAGTAACGAAGTCCGTATCTAAACACCAAACTGGCCGGATCTGGCAGCAGGCCCCACTCTCCGGATTTAACGCTGCAACCCTCTGCAGCCCACGTCCAATCGGAGGGCAAATCGCCCGAGATGATGCATCCCGTCCCGGCCCTTCGGCCGACTAAACCTTACTCGACTAAGCTTCCATAATGCAATTACTAATTCGGAGGCTCCCCGTTCAAAGTCGAAGCCAAGGAAAACTCTACACTGTCTTGTACAATAGCTGGCCGCCGTTCAGACTCCCTTACTTCAACTTGCAGTAATACCACCAACAACGCTTTTTATAATACAATATTTTAATAACATCAAGATCTTAAGACTGTTATATTAGTGGATTTTTCGGGGAATCTTTTAACCACAATTGTCTGCTAGATCCTTAACTGTAAATGCCGCATAAAATTTATGAAACTGTTAATGTTAATTGTTGACCTAATATTCTGGCTGTTCTTAAATATATAATTAAGCACTAAAACTAACATTATTGTCCTTTTTTTTTTTTTCCAGCAGTTGTTCTATAGAATATTTGTTGTGTTAATATGAAGCTTTAAGGCTGTTTTCTGTTGGCTATGGTATGGTGTAGAATTTTCATTCGCTCCGACTCTGCCCGCGCTTAGCAATATCCATCTCCACGCGCAGCATTAGTCGCACGGAATATGGCAGTAGTACAGTATAGTCGTTACGATTCATGTAGTAAGTGACGGACCCAACGGCTTTGTAATCCGGGGTATAACGTGCCGATTCCTACCTAATCTGCGCTATTTGGCAAAACCATGCCAAGGCTAATGCGAGAATTGGACCGCGAGTATGTTCTACATCTGTATATAAATATGACCTTTCCCACCGTGATGGGCAGTTGTTTGACACCATCAGTATCGCAACAATACTCTACACCACCTCCTCTACAACAAAACAGAGCAAACCAGCCCACCAAACTTTCACAATGGCTTCATCAACCCTAAAGCCCATCAAGACATACGGCAATGCTGGGCCAAACCCGCCCAAGGTTATCATGATCCTTGAGGAGCTGGGGCTGCCGTATGAAGTGCAGGCGATTGGGTTCGCGGAGGTCAAGCAGCCCGAGTACCTAGCCGTCAACCCCAACGGGCGCGTACCCGCCATCCACGACCCCAACACGGGCCTGACGCTTTGGGAGTCGGGCGCCATCGTCGAGTACCTCGTCGAGACGTACGACAAGGACAACAAGCTCAGCTTCCCCAGAGGCTCCAACGAGAGCTACCTCACGAAGCAGTGGCTGTTCTACCAGACGACTGGCCAGGGCCCTTACTACGGACAGGCAGTGGTGAGTTGCTGAGGTCACGTCCTGGTGTGTTCACGATGGGAAAAGAAGAGCAAATCGCTGACTGGCACGATATTAGTGGTTCACCAAGTTCCACACCGAGAAGATCGAGAGCGCGGTTGACCGCTACGTCAAGGAGGTCCACCGCGTCACGTCCGTCGTGGAGGGCCACCTCGCGCAGCAGAAGGCCAAGGCCGGCGACGAGGGCCCTTGGCTCGTGGGTGGTAGGGTCAGCTATGCCGATATCGCGTGGTACCCGTGGCAGTTCATGATCACCAAGGCCCTTCCCGAAGGCAGTGAGTGTCACCAGAAGTATCCCTTGCCTTCTTTTGGAGAGATTTGCTGACTTTTGAGCCACAGCCATCAAGTATGATGAATACCCGAACGTGACGAAGTGGCTTGCCAACTTGGCCGCCCGTGATTCCATTAAACTTGCAATGGACCAGGGCCCGAAACACTAAGCTCGCCGCGATGCGAATGTCGTTTTCGACATGAACTCCTGATAGAGAAGGGTCTATTAGAGGCATGGCAAGCTTTACATCAGTCACCATGGCAGTTTCGAGGTTGGAGAAGGGTGGTTTATGTATCCATTTATAAATCATTCTAGAGCGTTGTATTCTAACCATCTAACCGTATTTTATTCCCACAAAGAGCCGTGGCTCTGAGATGCAATTTGAATATCCTCGCAGCGAGTGCGGGAGTTGAGTGTCATTGGTGCAATGTAAAACAAGTCGGGAACAGATTTGAAAGACAATCTGAACAGCAATTTCAGTAAAAAGATCGACGTTGGTACTTCTCGGCTCGGAGCTGTTTCTTCGACCTGCCCTATGCCAGCGCTCCCGGAAGTATCCTTAGTATACTGCAGCTAATGTTGCGGGCTAGACAGTTTAAGATGCGGTGATAGGGGGGGGGGGGGGGGTATGTTGTACTATTAAAAAGGTAGCGGGTTGGGTTAGGGCCACGCGGTCCGGGCCCGGGGGCTT
>MU382657.1:58441-269676 GCA_022495115.1 Xylaria castorea | reverse complement strand
GCCGGTCGTTATAGGTGTGCTCGTGCAGTGAGGCAACCTTGGGTTCGTCGCGCGTCCCGCTTAGCCATGAGACGGCGGTAGTCGTGCAGATCAAGGATGGGAGAATTTCCCAGCTCATCACCGCACTCCAAGCAGATGGTGGCACATCGGGGGGACGGACAGAGCGGAATGCCAACCAAGGCACAGCCACAGATGTAGCATTCACGGGCTCTGGTAATGACGCGGAGAAAGGTGTAGGTTCTGTTTTTCAAAGTCGCAAGGAAGTAGTCCAGAGCAGGGGATGAGTTTTCCAGGGCATCGATATGCACCAGTATGCTGCTCAGGATACGATCGAAGCCGGGGATATTCAGCACGAATTCGAGAGCGCCGCGATTCACAAGCATGACGTTTAGAAGTGTCTCCATAGAGCATTGCTCTAGGACCATGTAGATGAGCTCGTTGGGTAGGTATGCAAGCCGGCCCCAGCCAGTGACGGGGGCGGCTATCTGGAGGCGAGACGAGTAATAGCCATGATCTAGAATCTCAGGGGTGAGGGGGATATCTTGTACTATGAATACGGTACCGTGTTGGGTTAGGGCCTCGCGGTCCGTGCCCTGGGTATTCGAATGTGAAATGTGAGTAGACATAATGATATCGGGTTTATTCAGATCTCAGAATCTGATATGCTATGTCGGTTGGACGAACTTCAGAGCCTAGGAGGTGAAGGGCTAGTGAGGGATGAGTGAGGGATGAGTGAGGAATGCGTGAAAGATATGGAGGAAGCAGGAGATGGAAGGGTGTAATATATTATATTTGTACATACCTATATTCCATACTGGGGGAACCTTGCGTATGTATGTTTGTGTCGATATGTGAACAAAGTTTTTGCTTCGACCCCATGAAATAACCTAGATAGGCAGATAGTTTGACGCTCATGGTGGCCGAATACGTCGTGAGGCATGGGGTAGGGTTTCTTGCCTTGTTATTTACGCAGGTAGGTTTGCCGGGCCGCTGGCGAACCAGGGATGTTTGTGTACTTGAGTAACCCGAGACCCGGACAGTATCCGGGGTTCGGGGGATACCCGGATCTAGATACACGTGTAGATACAGGGTTTCTATAAGGTTGTTGTCCTGCCGTAGACTTACCTCGGGGGACTTCGACCCCGACCTCGACGTTCTCTCTGCGAGCTGAGAGGTGTGGTATTATTGAAGCGGACAGATAATAGAGTTTAGGTTCGAGTCCTATTAGCGCTAGACTTCTTTCGGTGTCTCTCTCTAGTTATCTCTGAGCAGTGCTCTCCCGAATTGCTGTGTTCCGCTGGCATGACGAATATAAATCTTGATATATGCCATGAAGTCAAGGGGTGGGAGACTTAGGACTCGGGCCGATGTAACAGTCGTCGGACTGCACTTCAGTCCTGAAATCGGGCCACAGTTATAGATCTGTAGGTAGTTAGGTAGCATAGAAAACAAACATAGAGAAGTTCTTACATAATTATCTCGACAGAAGGCTGGAGAAAGTTACGACTCCAGCATTTTGAATGTGAGCTCGGTACAAGACACCAGGGATCAATGGGGACTTCTAATACATTTCTCGTACTGTTTTAGCACACCTGAATTAAAGTGCCTGTCAGATGTTTTATCTACTTAGCCTTTCAATCTTCTAGGGAGCCTGTTATGTGTAGGCAGTACCAGATTCCTGCTCGGGCTGATATCTTGAATGCTGGATTAGGTTCATAACTGCAGTGGCTGATGTGTTATAGGTAGGTACCCCCACGAGCCAAGGTAAGCCTCAGACTCAGCCACAGCGGCCCCCTGCTTGTGTTACCTTACCTAGCCTCTAATTATAGTACCCACTGTAGGCACTGTACACATGATAGTTAGATGGTACGTACACTGTACATGAGTTAGCCCGCGGGAGAGCGGTTGCCTATGCGTCCTCTGTCAGCTTGCTTGGCATCGCGGTCGCTGTCCAGTCCCGGTAATTATCGTCATAAAAGCTCCACGTCGTCCACCATTTGTCTCAGATTGAACAGATACCAGTCTCGTGCTGTCTTATCCCCATGACTCGAGCGCCATGACATATCGAATCTTCTCCAGACCTCCGTGACCACCGTGACCATCGTAGCCTTCGTGACCAGTCCAACTGCCCGGATCTGCCCGCCATCGCGAACCAACAGCACGCACCCCCCGGCACGTCCCCGGCATCCACCATTCCACAGCTGTATAGAACCGAGCATCCCTCCTCTTCTCGTGGCACTGCTCAAGCCCGACGAGTCCTCTCGACAGAGCCGAGCGACAGAGGGGGGAGTGGCCTAGCACTTGAGCTTCACGACTACCCCAAGCTTAACGAGTACCCCAAGCTAGGCTCGCGCCAACACGACGAGGAGACAAGCAGGAGGGAGGCCAAGAAGAGGTGGCTTGACGAACAGGACAATATGAAGTTCTCCCACAGCATCCAGTTCAATGCTGTTCCGGACTGGAGCAGCCACTACATCGCCTACAGCAACCTCAAGAAGCTGTGAGCCTTCAGTTGTCCCGTTGCTCTATTACCGACTGACCCTTACTCCACAGCATCTACCAGCTCGAGAAGACGACCCACCAACCTGGTGCTGCCGATATCGAGACGAGACCACTCCTGCGGGAAGAAGATCCCGACACCGTCTTCTCGAGGTCCCTGGATGTCGAGCTAGAGAAGATCTCGTCCTTTTTTGGTGTCAAGGAGAGGGAGCTCTTCGACGAGGTCGACGAATTGCTGCGCGACCTCGATTCATTTGACGATGCCGAACAGAGTGGACAGCATGGCCCTCAGCGGCCTACTCTGTCGCATCCCAGCGCCGACCAGGTGAAAGGTGCCGGTGGCCCGAGGAGTAGCCGCGCCTACAGTACGCGTTCTACAGAAGATGGTATGGAGGACAGCGACGACGACGACCGCGACGAGACGTCGGCACTGAACAGAGACCGTCGGCTCAGCATCGGTAGCGCTTATGGACGGCGCCGCACCGTAGGCAACATGCGTGCGCCCACGGACATGACGGCCTCCTCCGAGCTCACCAAGTCGATGCGCAGGCATAGTATGGGCTTTGACGACTACGCCGAGACGGCCGAGCTGTTCTCGGATGGCATCATGCTGAAGAAGCGCATCGTTAGCCTATACGTCCAGCTATGCGAGCTCAAATCCTATGTCCAGCTCAACAAAACCGGGTTCAACAAGATCCTGAAGAAATTTGACAAGATCCTCGACAAACAGTTCCGCCCCAAGTACATGGAGACCACTGTCGATCCGTCCTACCCCTTCTTGCGCGACACCATGAAACAGCTAGAGGAGAACATTGAGGGCATGGAGAAGGCATATGCTACTATTGTCACCCAAGGAGATGAGACTCTAGCCAAGAAAGCCCTGCGTTCGCACTTGAGGGAGCACGTCGTGTGGGAGAGGAACACCGTCTGGCGAGATCTGATCGGCATGGAGCGACGCGCAGAAGCCGCCAGTCTTGGGAAGGGATTCCTCGGCGCCTCGAACGATGGTATGAAGGTCAGACTGCAAGGCGATGATGTCCCTGTCGTGCCGATGAAAGAGATCACCACCCCCTTTGGCCGTTTGACCATTCCCACTTGGTTGTTCGGGCCGACTATGCTGACTATACTGGGCATCACTGCTATTTTCTTGGTGTTCTTAACCGTTCCCATCTTAGAAAAGCCGGAACAGCAGGCCTGCCTGGCCCTGCTCATTTTCGTTAGTTTACTCTGGGCTACCGAGGTAAGCTCATGCCTCCCGCACAATCCACGGTGAAATCGCACCTAACCATCGCAGGCCATCCCCCTCTTTGTGACGTCGCTGCTGATCCCGTTCCTCTGCGTCGTTCTTAACGTAGTACGTTCGGAAGATGCACCGCATCGGAGACTGAACTCGAAAGAAGCGACAAACTACATCTTTTCGGCCATGTGGACTCCCGTCATCATGCTACTCCTGGGCGGCTTTACCGTGGCCGCAGCTTTGTCCAAGTGTAAGATTGACAAGCGTATCGCTACCTTTATCCTGAGCAAGGCGGGCACTCGACCGCGGACGGTGCTCATCGCCAACATGTTTGTCGCTGCCTTCGCCAGTATGCTCGTGAGCAATGTGGCCGCACCGGTTCTCTGCTTTAGTATCATAGAACCGATGCTGCGCAATCTGCCGTATGACTCGAATATGTCCAAAGCTGTCATCATGGGCATAGCGCTTGCCTCTAACATTGGCGGCATGCTGTCACCCATCGCGTCGCCGCAGAACGTGGTGGCTCTGGGCATCATGGAACCCCCGCCGACATGGGGCCAATGGCTCTTCATCGCCATCCCAGTGGGCATCGTATCCCTCTTTCTCATCTGGACCGTCCTGTTGGTTACGTTCCATCCCGGGAAAGGGACCACCATCGTGCCCATTCGCTCGGTCCGGGAAGACTTCACGGGCTTGCAGTGGTTCGTCTCGGCCGTGTGCGTAGCTACGATCGGCCTCTGGTGTGCCAGCCACGCGCTTGAGGCGACGTTCGGTCACATGGGCGTGATCGCCATCTTGCCCATCGTCGTCTTCTTCGGCGTGGGGATCCTCACCAAGGAGGACTTCAACAACTTCCCCTGGACCATCATCATCCTGGCAGCGGGCGGTCTCTCCCTGGGTAAAGCGGTCGAGTCGTCGGGCCTACTGCACACGGTGGCGGCCAAGATCTCAGACGAGGTGCACGAGCTCGACCTCTACGTGGTCCTCCTCATCTTCTCGAGCCTGGCGCTCGTGATCGCCACGTTCATCAGCCACACGGTGGCGGCGTTGATCCTCCTGCCCCTCGTGTACAAAATCGGCCAGGAGATGGAACAGCCGCACCCGAACCTGCTGGTCATGGCTACGACGCTCATGTGCAGCGCAGCGATGGGTCTCCCGACTAGCGGATTCCCCAATATGAGTAAGTGTCTCCCGGTACCATGGCTGCACTATGTGCGAAGACTAACAGCGGGCAGCTGCCATCATGAAGGAGGATGCGACAGGCGAGCGGTACCTCTCGGTGAAGCATTTCATCAGCCGGGGCATTCCTAGCAGCATCCTCTCGCTCTGCGTGGTGGTCACGATTGGATATGGCGCGATGCGCGTGGTTGGCATGTAAGACATAGGTGTATGTTTCAATAGTGAGATGGCAGACATTTTGGGGTATTGGGTTATCAATATATACGGATTTCCAGGCCGTCTATACCTAGACTCGTGTTTATACCCCCCTATATTTACGTGGACACATATGAAAGTGATCACATGTAGCTTAGTTAGACTACCTAGCAACCAGGCTGATCTAGAGATCTAGAGGTTTATGAGTTATACACGCATTTAGATTCACAGTGAAAAACGTTTCTTGGATTCTGAAATCAAGACGATTGGTATTGAAACGATCGATGGCCTAATACCTACTATCTCCGAGATAGAATTTCGTGTAGCACATACCGGGGTTGGTGGTGCGATGCCGTCATCAAGAACCCCGTAACCCCCGGTGGTGGAGGCCTGGAACTCTGGAGGTGCTGTTCGGAGTGGGGCGGCCTAGTCCAGGGCTAGCGTAGCTCCGGCGCCTGCTAGATGACATCGATCCCCTGATCATACTACCTACCGACCTTGTCCTATGTCTACCTACAGTTCTGTCTGCAGTACTCTCTACACTACACTCACTATCTTACAGAGTATTCGCGTTCTACAGGCTATTGACAGATTGGCCGATTTCTTCTCCTTGCTGCTGTATCACGTCGCCCCTCAGTCTACTCTATATCACACACATGGTCCATGAGTTCCCGGCCAGCCTAACGACGGGTGCTTCGCATGGGTGCTGGCCGCCATGCTCTCCGCATTCACGGCTCGCCCCATCATCGAGCTGAAGCAGCGAGACAAGTCCAAGATCGAGACCATCTTGGCTTATGGTACGGCCTGCCTACACCTACACCCACACCCCATCGAGGGACATGACTGCACTAGACATAAGCTAACGGCATCTACGAACCAGGCGACCGCGTTCTCGTCGGCCTCAACAACGGCGCTCTCCGCGTCTACCGCCTGAACGAGCTGCCCATAGAGCCCAGAGAGCCTTCCAACGGCAGCGTCTCGTCTCTCCCCGATAGCCAACCTGCCACCGGGACCGAGCAGACCGGGGCGCAGTCGGCCCCCCCCAAGAAGCCTACCGATCTGCTGCGCGAGGTTGAGCGCTTCTCGACCCGTGCCATTGACCAGCTCGCCATCATCAAGGAGGCCAACACGCTCGTCTCGCTCTCCAACTACCATGTCTCCCTCTATGATCTGCAGACATACGAGCTAATTGAGACCATCCCGCGCACCAAGAACGCCACTTGCTTCGCTGTCACGAGCAACATCGTCAAGGATCCCGCCACCGGCATCCCTGAGATCATCAGCCGTCTCGCTGTCGCCGTCAAGAGGCGTCTGCTGTTATGGAGCTGGCACGAGAGTGAGCTCCATGACAATGTCATCGAGGTGGTGCTCCCGGAAGCCATTCGAACCGTCACCTGGGCAAGCGCGACCAAGGTCGTATGCGGGATGAACGCCGGCTATGTGTTGGTTGATGTGACCACCTCCGAGACCCGGGAGATAGCAGGAGTGGGCGGTGCCGCTGCCGGCGGCCAAGGCAGTCGCTTTGGCGCTGCGAGTATGGGCTACATGGGCTTGGGTGGCTTCGTGCCTAAGCCGCTTACCGCGCGGTTGGCAGAGGGTGAGATGCTGCTTGCCAAAGATGTCCACTCGCTGTTCATCGACACGGATGGGAAGCCGTTGGAGAAGCGTCAGGTTCCCTGGCTGAGTGCACCCGAGAGCATCGGATACAGCTATCCATACATCCTCGCCCTTCAGCCTCCGACCAAGGGCTCCTTGGAGGTTCGCAATCCGGAGACGCTAAACCTACTGCAGACCATTGAACTCGCCGGCGCCGCACAATTACACTTCCCACCTCCCACGGTAAGCCTCGCCCATGCAGGGAAGGGATTTCACATAAGCAGCGATCGAGTGGTCTGGAAGATGGATGCTACGGATTATGATACCCAGGTACAAGAGCTCATCGAGAAAGCCCAGTATGACGAGGCCATCAGTGTTCTACGTATGCTGGAGGATGCGCTGCTGAAGGATAAGATTGGGACAATGCGTGAAGTGAAAATGCTCAAGGCAGAATCCCTTTTTAAACAGAGAAAGTTCCGACAGAGTTTGGATTTGTTTAATGAAGACGACGTTCATGCCCCGCCAGAGAGAGTTCTTAGGTTATACCCGAGAGTCATTGCCGGCGAGTTGTCGGTGGAGGCCCAGCAGGAAGAGACGGCAGACGACGATGATAGTGAAGAGGTGGAAGAGGAGGCCGGTACCAACGGTGACAAAGGAGCAAAGGCCGATAATACCGCGGATGCTGCCTTACTACCTAAGGTACCTGGAGCTGGAGGTTTCGCCAAATATTGGATGGGTGGCGGCCACCGTAAAACTGATTCTGATGCTGCCTCGATCGCATCCTCTAAACTCGGCGGCACTGATAACGACGATGCGGCCAGCATAAAACCCAAGACGAAGGGCCCCGAAGACGCTGGGCCTCTGGAAGGGAAAGAGTTGACCAAGGCGGTTCGTGAACTTAACAGTTTCCTGGCCGGCACGAGAGCCCGTCTCCAACGAGTAATTGACCCAGAGACCGGCAAACTCCGGCCACGGAAAGCCACGCCAGGCTTGGCCCACTCGTCAAGCACGGACGAGAACCTAGATGCACTGCTAATCGGAACTCGCTCCGAAACGGACGAGCAGCTGGAACAAGAGCTTCGGCGCACCTTTACTCTTGTCGATACTACCTTGTTCCGCGGTTACATGTTCAGCCAACCATCTCTAGCTCCATCCCTTTTCCGCATTCCAAACTTCTGCGACCCGGCTGTCGTAAATGAGAAGCTCCTAGAGCACAACCGGTACAACGAGCTAGTGGATTTCTTCTACGGCAAAAAGCTCCATCGAGACGCCTTAACGCTGCTTCAGAAGTTTGGCGATGTAGCTACTGATAGGGAGACCACCAAGCTGAAGGTCAACGGGCATGACGAGGCCGAAATCGAAATCCCCGAGCAACTCCGTGGGCCACGGAGGACGGTGGGCTATCTCCAAAGCTTACCGCCCGAGATGACGGATCTTATATTGGAGTTCGCAGACTGGGTTCTGAGGCGGGATGCCGAATTAGGAATGGAAGTATTCCTCGCCGACAGCGAGAATGCCGAGACCCTGCCGAGGGAACAGGTTGTCAATTACCTACGTGAAATCAACGCGGATCTCGAAATACAATATTTAGAACATATCATCAGCGAGTTGGGGGACGGGACCCCCGAGTTCCATAATCGGTTGGTCGAGCTGCTGATTGACGCCCTAAAAGACAGCGAGAATCGGGACAGCAAATGGGAGGAAAGGTTGCATAAGTTGGTTGATTTCCTGAAGGAGAGTCGTCAATACGGTATTACTCGAGCTTTTGGCATGATTCCTCGAGACGGTATGTCCAGGTCAATAGGTATAAGGCTTTGCACTACGTGTCGCTAATATGACGGGTAGATCCGGCGTTTTACGAGGCCCAGGCCGTGGTGCTCAGTAACATGGGTAACCATAAGCAAGCGCTTGAGATATACGTTTTCAAGATGCAGGATTACGTCAGAGCAGAAGAGTATGTCTGGATATTTGATGTTTCATTCCGGCGACAATAGGACGTTGCTAACAACAGTTCAGATACTGTAATCATACTCACGCGCTACCCGGCGAGCAGCATGACTCTGCAGGTGCCCCGGTCGTCGTCGATCAGGACGATCCTGATGCTACAACATCCATCTACCACACGCTACTATCTCTCTATCTGACCCCCCCGCCACCGCACAAGCCGAACCTGGAGCCGGCATTGTCCCTCCTCTCGAGGCACGGCTCTCGCCTACCGGCCACCTCGACACTATCACTCATACCCGACACGCTTCCCGTAGGCGATCTAGCCTCTTATTTCCGTGGGAGGATACGCGCGGCCAACAGCGTGGTTTCGGAGACGCGCATCGTCGAAGCGCTAAGGAAGACGCAGCTCGTCAACACTCAGGCGCGCCTGCTGCTCGGCGACGAAGGCCAGGGAGGACGCAATAGACGAGTTGTCATTGCCGAAGAACGGGTGTGTGGTGTCTGCCATAAGAGACTCGGTAACAGCGTCGTCGCCGTTCTGCCGGATAATAGCGTGGTGCATTATGGATGTCTCGGGAGGGGCACGGGCCGGAGCTCGAGTCGTCCGCGCGTCGCGGGGGCGTGGGGGCGGACGGGCTGATGGATAGGTAGCACGGAGGCGTGTGCATTGATTGCATTTGCATTGGAGCTTGATTTTCGCGGTGTTGGGAATACCCATTCGTTGCTACATTGCGATTCGTACCGTGATTTGAGTGTATCTTATCTTATCGCCTTGCTGCTGAATATGTATGTATGTGTATAGTGCTTTCGAAGGGTTGTGATGTCGCGAGTGTGTGCTCTTTGTTGTGATTGGGGATCTGAGTTTCGATCGATTGATTGATTGATTGATCGGTCGTTCGTTTTGATACTTCGGCCTGCCGGCTGTCAAGTCGTCCCTTTATTGCTCTGTCGCGGTAAGATAGACATTCCGTATTCGAACTAGAATGAATAGAACACCCTCTCCTCCTCTCCGTAGTGGTCTCAACACCGCTTCGAATCCAAACCTAGCAAGCGCGCTTTGCATCACCTCACTCGTCATCTTCGGGGACTTCCTCGCCGTAATTCTCCTCCTCGGCGACCTCATCGGCCCCCTCACTCTTCCCCCCAGCTGCTGCCCGTCGTGCCCCCTCGTCCGTCGAAGAAACCTGGGCGCGCGCGGCGTCCTCCTCCATCCGCGCCGTAAGCGCCGCGTTGACGGTCTCTTGCAGGGCGACGGTCGCGGTGCGCAGGGAGGACAGGTAGGCCGTCTTTTCGGCGACCGTCATCATCCCTTTCGCCTGGGATTGGGAGGAGGAGGTTGGGAGGGATAAGGGGGTGGAGGAGATGAGGTGCGGTTCGGGGTGCGTCGGGGAGGTGTAGGTTGCTTTTAGGTGCACCGTTTTTGTTGTTTCTTGGGAGGGCATTTTGGTGGTTAGTTGGAGGAGTAGCAGGAGTGGTTGTCTATGGGCGGTCTGGTGGTGGTGAAGATTTGCGTGGTTGTAGGTTGTTAGAGAAAGCGTGGTGATATGATATGATGTGATGTGAAGTGAAGTGGGATGGGATGAAATCCATGGTGGGGTATATTCGTCGCGATGAGGGGCTGGGACAGACTACTGGTCTGGTTTAGGATAGGCGAACAGGGGCGGATAACCTACCCGGGAGATGCACTTACGAGAGTACCTAATGTAAACCTGTCGTAGGACAATTTCTCTACCTACCTGAAAGCCTTTAGGTACACAGGCTTATGATAATTACTATTAAAATGCGGTGATCTCGGTTGCCGTACCAGGAGATATACTGTTACTTATCGTTCCTATTATGTTCCAATCTTTAGACCATCTACCTCGCTTTTGTTCGTGTCCTCAAACAAAGATATACTATTATCCTAAACACCACGCATGTGCATCAAAAGTGTTAAGTCACGACGGTCTACTTCAGGGTTAGCTTTCATTTGGAAGTCGCCGACTCTTACTGTCTAGGTAAATAACTCTTGGTTTGCGACGTCATTTGGACTGCAAACAAATCTAGCCTCGCCTTTAAGACAACTATTGCCGTAACTATTTTTTGGCAGCATTTTCCTACTTGACCCGGTCCATAAATAGTCCAGCATCATACTATCAGACACAAAACGGGAAAGATTCCCAAGCGCAAGCAATCCGAACTGCTCCCTCTTACATAGTATCTAACAGCTAAGCAATATACCGAAAGAACTTAACCGCTAGGGAGGTTCGACGGTGGTCGCCACGTAAGTAATTCCACCTTCTAACCGCGGGCGCGGTTGGCGTATGCTCCGACGATAAGAGTTTACTTGGCAAGGCTTGGCCACGCGCCACTCCTTGCCAACAACACCTCTCAAGTGCCGGATTGGGGAGTTTGAAGTCGTACTGGAGAAACGTTACTACGCCAACACGGGCAGGCCGTGTCAATGCCGAGACAAAACCTCGAATGTTCCTAAATAAGAAGGCGATGGAAATAAGTGCCTCCAAATCGTAGCGGTAAGATATGAATACCTCGAGGCGTCGGATTCAAGAGACGTATAAATAAAACAATGGCAGCCTGTGTTATCGTGGAAGGAGGAAATTCTTCTTGTTCGTCTGGTCGTAGTACCTTATTCTTAATCTGTCTGGCCTACTTAACCCGATTATCTCATCCTACATCTTCCTTTTCAAAGAACGGTGTGATAAGAAGACCTCATCATGGTGGGCTTTTCGCGACTAGCGGTCCTAGGGGCCGTTCTCCCTCTGGCGCTCGCCGCCGTTCGTTCAGAACCCAGACCCATCCTCAGCAAATCTGCCGAGCTACGGCTCGTCATGACATCTGAGGACGACCCGGGAACATGGATGACCGAGGAGGAGAAGTTCGAGAAGCTGATCTCGAAACGTATCGGCTTCATGGATATCACCGATACTATGGTACGTTGCCCATTAGTAGCTAAGGGGATGATTTATCAGAGTCTTATAGCCTAAAATAGGAACTCGAGGCAATGGGCGCAGCCCGAAAGGCCCAGCAGAAGGCAGCGGCTGCGTTCCCCTCGGGACCAAGCCACCAGACACAGGCCAATGCGCTCGTCAAGAACGTCAAGCAAAGCAACCTGCAGACGTGGACGAACACGCTGGCTGATTTCTACAACCGATACTACAGGGGCTCGTACGCTGCGACGAGCGCCTCGTGGATGTATAACACGGTCGTGAGCGTGGCCGCGGCCAACTCGGCCATCACCGTGAAGCAGTTCGCACACTCGTACAGCCAGCCCAGTGTTATTGCTACCATCCCTGGAACCTCTGCCGAGGTCGTGATTGTCTCGGCGCACTATGATTCTATCGGTAGCACCACTTCCGGTCGGGCTCCGGGTGCTGATGACAATGCTTCTGTGAGTATACCCGCCGCGAGAGGATGTGTGTTGCTTGGGTAAGATGGAGTGGCTAATAAGCGTATACTAGGGTGTCGTCGTCGTTCTCGAGGCACTCAGGGTTCTTGCTGAGGCGAAGTACGCCCCGGCCAATACGCTCGAGTTCCACTTCTACTCAGGTTTGTGTTCATCTCAACAATGCATCAGCCCCTTATCTCTACCTCCGTACTCGGGCGATATGTAGTCACGTTAGCGTAGATTGAGAAGAGAGGATGATAGCGGGAATATGTATGCTAATGTGGCCACGTTTAGGTGAGGAAGGAGGTCTCCTCGGCTCGCGCGACGTCTTCAGCTCGTACAGCCGGAGCGGTGTCGATGTAATTGCCGTCATGAACCAGGACATGACGGGCTACTCGCCCAACAACGTCATCGCCGTCTTCAGCGACTACGGCGACTCCGGCTTGATCGCATTCATGAAGAAGCTCGTGCCCGTATACACCAGCCTGCCCGTGTCGACCGACAGCTGCGGCTATGGATGCAGTGATCAGTAAGTTACTACTTACTCTGCCGTTTTACTCATCATGCAGTCATTTGTTTGCTGCGTTTGTGTTGTGCTAGTATTGATGACGTTTTAATTCACTGTAGCGCCTCGGCTTATTCTGCGGGCTATCCGGCTGCATATGTCTGTGATGAAAATATTCGCGACAGCTCGCCGTATATTCACTCGGCTCAGGACACGGTTTCGACCGTCAGCTTCCCGCACGTCCTAGAACACGCAAAGGTGAGCACGGATTTACCATGACCTAAACGCATTGATTAAAAGAGAGAGAGAGAGAGATATCATAATTGCTAATACTATTATTTATTTAGTTAACTGTTGGCTTCCTCGTCGAGGCGTCATACTTCTAGGTGAATCAGGGATACGGATTGAGGCGATAGTTTCATTTGATCCTTGTTGAAACAGTGGTTAGACTGCCTGGCAAACCGATGGGTTCGGCGGCAGTGTGATAGTCTTCGTTTATCTCATCTCATTTCGTATTCATTATACGAAGCGAGGACCGTTCTGAGTATCTGTGTGTTTGTAGAACAATCAATGCCACCTTCAAGGCGAAAGAAGACGATTACCCAATTTCTCCTAGCTTCAAAATTTCGGCGTAAGTTTGACCGCTGTGCTATTAGGCAGATTAAATGGGGATTTATGAGTGACAAAGAACGAACAAAGAGAATTGGAAGAAAACCATTGGATTCTTCAAGGCTTTGGAAACCAGCTTAAAGAGATATGTGTAGCACTTTCAAATTAAGTCAAACTCGAACAGATCACAAAGGAAAGCCACAATGTCTATCATTCCCTGCATTTCAATACCATTGTTTCAAACGAATATATCCCTATAAGTTGAGCTCCAGAATTTCGTCGTTTTAGATTAAATCACTACAATCGCCCGGCGCACCCACCCAGTCTCCTTTCGACAATCGCGGTCTCGGTTTTCAACACTACTCATCATTCGATCCCTGAATCATCGAGACCGGTAAGCGCTTTCGGTACGTATTTTAATAATCTTACACTTGCATATACCTACGTAATCCGTTTAAAATATTCACTATGGGTTGCAATGTCAGCAAAGATGGCGAGAAGACGGCTGAGAAGCACCATGATGTGCCTCGGAAGATTCAAAAGATCCAGAAGTCCCAAAAGGCTCAGCAGAAAACCCCCAATTCTTATCCTCCAATGATGACGGAGAAGGAATTGTTAACCATCATAGACAATCCGCTGCGTGCACGCCCCTCTCCCATGTCTAGGGAAACTAGGCACCTTTACCCCAGCGGGTCGAGAGCGACGAGATAGAAATAGAAATAATGAGATTGAGGGGCTCTATGACATAGCGATATATGGAAGCTGGATGACAAATGCATCGATAGTTACTTATTAAGTTACTTTCTGATTAATGTACCTGTGTCTTGTTAAGTGATTCAATTGGCAGCAGCACTCTGGAGAGTGTGCTTTGTAACATAAGCTAGCCATAGCGTTGCAAACAAGGAAAACTGTCGTAGTTTGACTTTCGAAATATTGCTCAGTATCTGAGCGACTATATGCAATATCAAACACTTGGGACAAAGCTAAACTTCTAGTTCCAGTACGCCTCCATCAAATCTATCAATTCGCTCTCAGATTCTAATTCTAATGCTATGTATTCACTTGCGTCTTTCGTCTTTTCAACTACTACAATTCTCTAAGACGATACTTTAGCCGGTTGCTCGAAGGTTTTTTCTACGCCTCCATAAGTCTTCTGGCGTTAAAGCCCGGACTTGAGACGATAAAAATGAAGGTGAAAATGCCCGTTCCAGGCTACGACATGTGGGTTCGAAATCACGTGTATATTTGTTTCTTTAACAAGTGGATTCTTTGCATTTCTCCTATACTTCGGCCTTTTTACGTATCAAGTAGACATCACTTAGACTTCTTCATACGTGGATGGAGAGAGACTGCGTACTTCCCTGGAGGGGGTGAGTGCCCTTCCATATTAAACCTCGCACCGAGTCTTACACTTGCATCACCATATACATGATACGCAAGCCCTAGTCTCCGATGTGCGTGATAATAAGAACGATGTCAACCACAACGGAACATATTTTGATAGACAAATGAACAGCAAACTGATATATATACGGGTATGGAGCATTCCGTTTTCAGATCCTGTCACCGTTCCTAACTGCTGGTAGTTCCAGTATTAACTGTTGCTATTGCGCAAGGAGGGAAATCCCTATTTACATAACTAAGATTACATTCTGTATCGCGGACTAGACGTGACTATATATATACCGTTAATTCTTGATGGATTAACCGCGTCGTTTTTCCGTCATATTCTGCCACTATATATGTACGAGCCTTGGACCCGTACCCGATACCCCTGGTCTCAGAGAGTTATTCCGTAGCGTTCCGTGACAAATCCCAAGACTTCCCGTCCTCGAGGCTTCTGTACCAAGCACTCAACATCTATTATATGCAATCTGTATCAATCACAGCGTCGATCGTGAGAGGAACGACCAGGTCTAGGTAGTGGGAAAGATATATGGAGGTGGTGCAGGTGGATGTGTATGGCACCTTAGCCGATAATAAGAGTTTCTGTTACTATTTGGTATAAATATGAAAAAGAAAGAAGAATTGCTAGTTGTTCACTTTGCTACACACCTACCTGGTTTCTTACCTTCGCTGCTTGCGAACATCGCTACTACGATTGATTGTGTTTGATCAAGAGATTCTCCATTTTAATTCAACTCCTTAAGTACATGTAGATGTGTACAGGTAGACGCATCTCGGATAGAACAGATACCCCTAATGTCAGGGGCACTCTATCCAATAAAATATAGAGCTCTCGCATTGGCATGCATTGATCTGTATGTACAGGACAGTTCGTTTGTGTTCCACATGTAAGGGGTACATTTGGGGCGTCCCGTAGGCTCTGACATATCCCTGAACCTTACTTCAATAGAGCCGTATGGTCACTCGTGAATTGGAAGACTGACAGGTGGTATTCCGCCTAATATGCTAAGGATCACGGATAGCAATTATGCGTTCCTAAAGTGAGATTATCCTTAAAGGAGTGGATAGTGCTGGTGCTCTTGATCTAAGACATTATTATTTGCTGTAGGAGAGACTATCCGATTATCAAGAATCCAGTGAGATTCAACCATACTATAGCAGCCACTACTCCATAATATTAAAGGGAGAAGGGACTTGTCAGGCTCAATCGCCCAGGTTCACGACTTGTATGAGCTCTTCAAAAGACTATAAATTAGATAGATATGATGATTTGTATAGACTGTTAGTGCTATTGTGGTATATTGGTATCATGCAGTGATGGAGCGAGTCACTGAAATGATCGTTTTTATAAAAGCTAGCAGTCTTATACACGCACTTTGCTTCGTCTCTTTTCAACACTCGGTTAAATGTGCCTTCTTACTGGCATCGCCAAAAGGAAAACGACCAAACTCAATACCGCAGTCAATCTTCATCTAGACTATGCCAACCTTCAATGTCGTATTCGATTGATATGCTGAACAGCCAGTAGTGACTAAACTTCCAACCTTGAAACCCCGGCCTCATATTGGAGACCTTGGCATGTACATAGTCTTAACAACCTGTTCAACTGTTTAACCGTACTTTTAATGATACGTTCCCAAATTCTCATCAATTGTGATAACTACGCTCAATGAAAAGATAAGAAAGAAGATCATATAAGTCATTTCCGATATTATTACAAGTGAATATGGCTACCAATGTTACATGTGGGAAAGAGAGAAACTACATAGCCTTTATAGACGCACACTACCAGTAATATTAAATGTATAGCGGTGCCGTATGCCTTACCCACGCAGGGAAGCGCAGTAATTATCTTAACTTGAAAATGCTTCTGTAATCGATAAGTGAATCGTTAAGTCATTGTAGTAACGACAACTGCCTCAGTAACGACTTAAGTAAATACGGAGTATAGCAGGCTAAGTTCCAAGCATAATATAAGATAGTAATTGGCAGAACAGTCATTTCCTCATACAATATGCCACGTGCTCTACTAGCTTAATCTTTCGTAATCCCGGAGGAGTTGTAGATACCTGGAGTGTATTATAGGGGTCCTGACTAGCCCCGCCCCGGTCCAGACAACTGGAATGCGGGGCTTCAACCCCCTGTAATGCGATTGCCGTACAGCTGAAACTGACTCGGTACGAACCTAGGTACATGTAATTAGGGACTAAGATTAGGTACTGCGTACTAAGATTACCAGGTAGATTAGAAGCTGGAAGGGCGTCTCGTATCGCGATAAGCCTCACTCCCTCTCCATCCTCCTACTCACCTATCCGTTGCATTTCATCTTGTCTACTTCATAACACGTCCCACGCCTCCTATTTCGATAATTTGATCTCGACATCCCTACGCGACTGTAGCATACTGTGAAGAATCAGGTGACAGACCATACGGATAATCGATTACTATTTCGCAACCCAACCTCCAGCTCAAGATGCGCCAGGTCTATCCCACATAAGAGCCAGGCTTTCGACATTGCGCCCAACACCATGCAACCATCACGACCCCAACCGAGAGCCCCCGGTAGCTTCTCGCCCATCGTCCCGGGCTCCATCGGCGGTGCCGCCTCCAGCAATCCAAACGCCGCCGCCGCTGCCTACGCTGCCACCACCGCACCGTCGCGACCCATGATCCGGAGGATAGATACGTCCTCGACCGAAGATAGTATCTCGCTGCCCAAGACTCGGACCCCCCAGACCCCCGTTGGCCTCGCGAGCCCGACCTTTCCTAACTCTCCGGGTCGCGGGAGCCCCCAGAACTTCTCACGTCCTGGGCGAACTGGAAACGATGCCCCCAGCACCCGAAATGCTTCGCCCTTGACTCTCCCTCCCGCCCGCGCTGGCCACGTGCGGAAGTATTCACAGACCCCGGGCCTGTTCGAGCCCAGCATGCCCTCGATGAGCACATCCAGTCTATCGCAAGTCGGCATGTCCCCATCGTCCACCACACCTTCGGCCAGCCAGATCGCCGCCCAGGCCGCCGTGCGACAACAACACCAAAACCAGCAACTGCAACAACAACAACAACCACAGCACCCATCACAGCAACAACAATACCAGCAGCAGCACATTCGCCACCGTTCGCAGACCGTGCCGTTCCCGGGAAGCGAGACACATGACCCTTCAAAAAGACCTGCACCCAAGCCCACCGCCGGACCACGTAGTCCTCCCATGCTTAGCTTGACTGAGGCTAGCGCACCGCGCGACAACGGTTTTGGCAGTCAGGGCTATCGCAATGGCTTGCTTGGAAGTCATGCAGCAGCAGCCACGGCCGCAGCAAATGTAGCCTTCCCTAGGACTTCGTCTCAGAATACTTCGCCTGTGCCACCCTACCAAGAGCCTCTCATGCCGCCGCCCCTCTCCATCCCCGACAAGCCAGCCAAGGCCGAGAAGACTAAGGTCAAGCTCTTTTCGCGCCCCAAGAAGATTGATACGAAAAGCGAGTCGAAGGAACGGCCTATACCCAGCCCTGGCAAGATTGGATCGGCGCTGGCCTCGCTCCAGCGAGGGAACTTCAGCACCACGAGCTTGGCTGATACGCAGTCTTTCTACAGCATGGCCAATTCGTCTTCGACCACTATCCGTGCTACCGATTCCCCTATCGAAAGAGAGGGTAAGGAGAAAGACAAGGAACGAAAACATCACCATTTCCTGTCTCGCCAGAAACATAAGCTGACGAGCAAAGACGACCATCATCTCCCCTTGTCTTCTGCTGCTAGCAACTCCCGCCCCGTGGATCCCAGTGCGCCTTCGAGCCTGTACAATTTCAACCCGCCTCCAAGTCCTGGCCTTAACAGCGCCTTGGGTAAAAGCGTGAGCGGTCTTGACTTGCGCCACGGCGGCCGGGCGTTGCGTGAGAAGAGGAAGGAGGAGAAGCTCAGCGATATTATGCGCCATGACAACGAACAAACCTTCGGTCTAGCATCTGAATGGCCCGGCCCGGGGAGTCTCGGATCTTCAGTTAACAACAGCTCGTATTTCAATGAACCCATAGACCCGGCTAAATACGGCCTCAACGGCATGGCTCTTGATGATGCCTGGCCCTATCTCAAAGCAAAACTGCTTGTCATATTCGAAGGCGAGGATTTGCGCTTGCCGGTGGAGGACCTCAATAGGGTGGTGAACCTACACATTCAGTATTGTATAGGGCGCCGCTCCGCCCACATCATCGTCGATGACCTACGAGATCTACTAACTACTGGGTTCGCGTCACTCGACTACGCCCTGCGTATGACACCAGAGGATCGAGTGATTCCTGCGCTCGTGGAATTGTGGGTCATCACGTTTACGAATATTCTTCCCTATCTACAAGCAGTCTTCTTACCGTTGGATCTCGAGTTCTCGGGGGTCGGGCAATACCTGACCTTCGAACAGGCGCGCGATTTCTGGGGCAGTGTAGTGGCGGGCGGTCCTGCGTCAAGCGTACCGGGAGGCGGCAACTTGCAAGCACACGTCTCGCCCGCTAGCAATATGTTCGATGTGCGGCGGATGGTCCTGACGGCATACCGTGATATACTAATCTTGCCACGCTACGACAAACTGAAGGCAATCTTCTCTCGACTCTCACTCGAGCATTTGCCCTACTCTCTCGCCTCGCTTGCCCTGGCATCACCGCCACTAGTGGGTGAAAGCATCGCTTCCTTGTCGACGTCACCATCTGATGGGGGATTTGCGGGAGCGCGCCCAGGCACGGCCATGTCGCTCGACCCAAGCGTGGCCAGCTACAACTCCACTACGACGACGGTATTCGGCAACGACTCCAACCCGTCGAGGAGCCGCGCGATCAGTAATGTCTCGTATGCCAGTGGCGCGTCGGATCAAGCCTCGGCAAGTGGCAGGTCGCTTCTTCGGCCCTTCACACCACAGACGCAGGAGATGCTAGGCAGTGTGCGCGAACAGAACGTAGAGGACAGCAAGCAAGTGACCGAGATGGTTGGTCGTTTGTTGCAGTGCATGAGCGTCCTTGCCAGCGTTGGTATGGGGGCGGGAGGTCCCATGACCGGGGCTGGCGGGGCGGATGAACCCAGTAGGATGGTGTCTGAGCTGGGTCGGCTCCTGAAGTTGAATTGGCTGGGCAGAGGTCGGACGGGTCGAAATAGGAGAGGCATGGTTGGTGGCAGGGTCAAGCGGCCAGAAAACAGATCGAACAGCAGCGCTCTGCGCGAAGGGGTGCAGGAAGGCATCGGAGTAAACGGGTAAAGGAGTTACGGAGTTATGGAGTAACGGGACATGATACCTACGAGGCTGAAGATACATATATGACCATAATTGCAGTATGATGCTTTGTTTTGGTCTTTATCCTGTCGGGTGAGGATCGCTCAGGCAAATTCCTCGAATTGAAGTTGGTGGGTTTTGCTACCCATGAACACTTTTACTCCCTTTTCATGTAAAATGAATTTGTTCCTACCACTTGGGGAAAGGATTGTCAAATACAAGTCGATATCAGTAATCCATCTATGATAGGCATGCACAACTATTTCATCTGCACGGCTAGTAGCGATGTAGTGTACGTAACTCCAGCTAGGCGTCACAGTATCAATCCCGACATAGCATATACAACTGGAGGTAGAATGAAGGGTGACATGATGCTACTCAAACCTGCAGTACTATACATATACATGTAGGCAGGTACTATTATTGGCAATAGGGGAGGCAACTGTAGGCTGCATGTACAACGGGTACAACGTCTTATCATAAATTACGGAGTAATACCAACATATGTTATTATATGTACGCTCCGGTTCCGAAGCACCCGCCCGTTCGGTCATCCACTATCTCCTCCCTCCGCTCCCCGCAGCCTCCCTTAAAAAACGAAACAACAAGCAAACCATTTTGAACTCTCTTGATCGGAACATTCAACCACAGCCGCCATATCGTCTTCTTTGTTCTCCATCTTCAAGATACAAACCATCTTTTGCAGGATATTTACGACGTGCCGACAAAAAAAGCAACAAAGGAGGCCTCAAAATAGAGCCGTTATAGACTAGGTAGATTGAATCGTGATAAATAGATAAGAGGTAGGATTTATTCATCATCATCACCCTCGCAAGAAGCAAGCGCATGAAAAGATAGCTACATTTTCGCTGACAAGTACTAGGACTTCGTGACAAGGTACGATTTTGTCGCTTGACATTGTAGAATTAATTTTTGGCTTACTCGTAAAAGCGGGCTGGTTGGCAACTCTTCTTCTTCCTCCTCCGCCTCTCCTATATCGCAGAGAAGAGGGGACGACGACAATACCACCAACGCCGCATCTCGAATCAGTTTCCAAGCTACCACAGTTGGTAGTAGCCGCATCCCATTACCCTACGTAGCAGCAGCAATAGACCTAATCCTCCCAACGCTCTCCTACGGTACTTACCACCTCCTGCACCTTGTCCTCCTCCTCCTCCGTAGCCGCATACTCACGCGCTCAGCAGTAGCAGCGTCGTCGATTCGCATCTCTCAAGATGTCTTCCTCCTCCTCCTCCTCTCCCCAGCTGACCGCGCAAGACGTCGTCAAGGCCCTGAACCTATCCCCGCACCCGGAAAAGGGCTATTACATCGAGACCTTCCGGGACCCGGACACCGCCGCCGGGCGCGCGAACTCGACGTGCATCTACTACCTCCTCGAGGGGGAGGCGGGGCTCTCGCACTGGCACCGCGTGCGCGACGCCGTCGAGGTCTGGCACCACTACGCCGGGGCGCCGCTACGGCTGAGTCTCGCGTGGGACGACGGGACCCCCGTGCGGGACGTCGTCCTCGGGAAAGACCTGCTGGGGGGCGAGAGACCCCAAGTCATCGTCCAGAAAAATGAGTGGCAGCATGCTGTCTCCCTCGGTGGTTGGACCCTCGTCGGATGCTCCGTCGCCCCTGCGTTCACGTTCGAGTCCTTCCAGATGGCGGAAGGGGGGTGGGAGCCGAATGGCGGGGAGAAGAAGTGAGCCAGTTCGAAGGGTCGTCTGTGGTCCGGTAGGGGGCCTGGGTTTGATTACTTGTGGACGAGCGCGTTGTGTTGACATGTGGCATTCTTGGTTGGTCGTGTGAACGAAATGTACTGCCCACCGTCGTGCGGCTGTGGAGATTACTGACGTGCGTTTCTAGGTAGTTGGCTGGTTATTGTTGTACTGATGGATGGATTTATGGTAGTCAAAACGATCTCATAGACATCTACTCCCACCTTAGAACATCCTACAATATCAAGATATACATATATCGAAAAGGAAAAAAATTGAGCTAAATAGTGAGGGTCTTCTGCTTCTCGCTGACATACGTATTTGTATACCATGCGACATATGCTCGCCATCACTACTATAATGTCTATGTCATACTCCTAAAAGCGTGGTGCTATAGCATGTAAATGCAGCTGTCAAGATTGGCATCATGCTGGGTGTCACATCAGCTCATCCATAATGGCCTAGGCATTAGTCTAGTTTACATACAATGCGACGGGTCAGGATGAGTCACTTGAGAGGTCTGCAATGAGAAATCTTGGTTGTAATAGTAAAATCTTTATATTTGCAGGCCTGCAGCATTGAACCAAGCTATCGGATTCCGACGGTGCAAGCACGTTTACCTACAAAAGCACCTAGAGTAGTATACGTAACCAACCACGTAGTCGTAATACAGCTATCAAGGCAACGCCTAATTTTAGAATGAACCTGTTATCAACTAGTCAGCCTTGGTGTTTCGAGAAGAAACTACAGACAAAACGGAGTAGATATAGTGTCGATCAGACATCCAAGGAAGGATTGACCCTCATTTACTTCAACATAGGCTCGTATGAAGCTCGAGTGGAAACTGCGAATTGCGGTGGAAAATTCATCATAAAATATAGAATAGGTTGTGTGAAAAGATATGTCGGCTTACCTAATGTCAAGGAATGTGGGTGGCGGGCGGAACATATGCTTAGTGACGATGCTGCCGGATTTAAGACGTCGACGAAATCTCACGGAGGAAAGGCTGAGTCAACACCAAGATTAGCGGCTGAGTCAGCGAACAGAGTAATGTGCAACTTGGCGTCAGAAGGCCTCTCCGGCTCGTGTGCAAACGCGCCTCCCGAGGCGTGTCGGCACACGAGATCAGACAAAGTATACTGGCAAGTAACAGGCTGCTAGAGCCCGAACAGTCAAGACTTCTTCATGGTCGATTCGGTTGGGAAAAGAAGACAATTGGTTTGGATGTCATCCTGTGAAAGAGAGACGGCGGTCGCTTGAGATGAGGGGGAAGAAGGAATTGCGGACTCACCATTTCATTCAAATCACCGCGACGAGCAAGCGCAGAGATACAAACCGATACAACGACAGCGTTTGACAATACTCTTTATCTCGTGCTTGAGAGACAGTCTGAGATACAGAGCCGTGGTTGAAGGAAGAGTGTTGACAAGAAGGGCATATGTTGGGATGGACGCGAAATTTATAGGTTGTAAGGAAGAAATTCGAGGACCCTGACTATGTACAAATCAACTAGACTAGAGCCTTACGAAGAAAAATTTCATTGAAAGGTCGTGGGGCGTTTGCTAGCGGATAAACTGTGGGTGCTATGTGTGGGGCGAGGTAACGCAGTTGGGTTACACCTGGCGAGCCATAGGAGTCACCTCTTGTCACCTGTTGGCCAGAGTCAGAGCTTGCATGTCGCAGGTGGCTATCGGAACCTTACCTTACTGCATCAACAAACTCAATGAAAAGGGCAGCACTGGTTATAAGAAGGGCAGTCACCCCCTGGTACATTTCACGGGGCGCGCCGTGCAAGTCTACGCATGAGCGTAAACCGAAGCATTCAACTTCCATCTTATTCCTCTTCTTCTTCTTCCTTCCTCTTCACCTCCAACCCCATCTTTATCACACAACAACAGGGTAGGTGCTACAAGACCACAACTGACTTAGTCACCTGCACGGCCCGGTACCACTATCTCATTTATCTACTCAATCTACTACGGATTCTCCATTCAATAATTTCTATAATTGGAGTCAGGAGGATACATAATCCGGCGTCCGACGATAGCCGGGCTCGCCATTGGCCAGACACGGCTGCTGCACGTCAGAGCCCCCACTCGCAGTCTTCCCTCTCCCTCACCCTCGCCCTCCCTCCCCCAGCTTGCCAGCCTCCAGACTAGGCCGTCTTGCTACCAGGATCTGCCACCAGCCCACTGCATCGGCTTTTCCCTCTTTCTCTCGCACTCCCGCTTCTCACAGCTCTTAGAACGCAGACACGCGCCGAACATCCTCGTTTAGTCATCTCTCATATACCCAAATTATACACACTAGGTTAGGGGCTTGCCTGTCTCTCTCTCTGCTACCCACTACCCACTGGACATACATACCCAGTATTCAGTGCACAACAGCATACTAACTACCTACCTATACAGCTCACCGTGCACAGCGCATCGTCTCAGTACCAGCACAGAGCACAGCACATTACAGCACAGCACAGCGTAGCATACCTAAACCCCATAAGGTACCGTCCCGCTGTAGTGTAGGCCATAGGCAATGCAAATCGGTTAGTTACCACAACCCACAATAACCCAACCCAAACCCACCGCCCACTGATTTAACTGCACCAACTGTCCATTGCCCACACTGCCCACTGTCCACTGCCCATGACAGACAGCCAGCCCCAGCTCCAGCACAAGCACCAAGCACCAAGCACCAAGCACCAAGCAAAGCACTAAAGCACCCAGCGCATCTTAAATCATCATTGCTGCTTATTACTTAATTCCCCGTTCCTGTCGCTGCTCGCTCATTCCCGACGCCTCTGGCCATTTGGAGCTGGCTAACTGGTGTACAGCATCCCACATCATACGCTCTCTCGTCTTGTCTTTATCTTAATCTCGCCTCGGCCATGTGCTGCTGCATCTCGAATTCGTGATAGCGACTCGTCTGCATCCTCTTCTGCCACCCCCCGTCGTTCCCTTGTCCTAGTCCTTGCTTGCATGTCTCTCATATCATCTTGACGCCGTCGCTTCCAGTAGGTCCGCTCCGTCGACCGCACCAGCGCCCGTTCCAGCACCAAGAGCGCGCTTCCTCGTCACGCCATCATTTGTCTGTCTCGTTTCGCTTAGCATTTGCCTGTTCCTCCTCCCTCCCGGGATCCCGTTCACGTCCACGACGCACTTGGCCCCATCGTACCCTCCGTCCGCCGGCCTTGCGTTTTGCGACAGCCCAGGTTCCCGGCTCGCCGCGCTCCACACGACTACCTGACTGCTCGACTGTTCCTCTGTGCAGGCTCTCGTCGCAGCGTGTATTGCGCTACTTTCTCCCTCAGCGGCCGTACTACATCGATCGACGAGGCTCCGACGCGCGCGTGTTGGCCCGCCGTCTCTTACTGTTGATAACGTACCATACCGCAACCCTTCCCTCCAATTTGTACGCGCATGGTATACCGTGAAGAGTGCGACGTCGATATCCACGCTGTGGGTAATCGACAATATCAGCAATGATGGCAAGTATTGGCCCGGGTTTCCACCCAGGCATGCAGCAGCACCCCGGGGTCCATCCCGGCCATCCCATGAGTGCTCCCGGCATGGCTCACAACCCGAGTCAACCTGGCGCTCAACAAGGTATACCGCCTCAGATGGCCGCTCATCTGGCCGCTTCCGGTCCGGGTGGCCAAATCAATCCCGCTGCCATGATGGGAGGCATGCCTCAAGGTGCTGCCGGTCCTAATGCCCACGCCCTCCAACACCTCAACCCTCAAATGTTCCAACAGCAGCAGTATCATAGTGAGTATCCCTCTGCCCGCTGTTGCTTCGCTGCCAGTCCGCGACCCTTGACCACCCGTGCTCTTGCTGATATCTTGTTATAGTGGCAGCCCAAAATCCCAATGCAGCCCAGAACGTCTTTAATATCCAGCAACAACGGATTATGCAGGCGAGACAGGCCGGCCTGATGCAACAACATCAGATGATGAATGGCGGCATGCCCATAATTGGGAATATGAATGCGCAGCAGTTTGCACAATTAAGGCAGGGTATGCAACCAAGGATGCCTGGGCACATGCCACAAGGCCATCTTCAACAAGGGGGCCAACATCCGACTGCCCAACAACAGCAAGTAAGTGGCATTCGAATCATATGGCGGAAGCTCCGTCATAATATACCATGTCTTGACTCTATCTATCAAGGTCCTATGACTAACTTCAGTAACCTGCACTGCAGCTCGCATTACAACAGATGGCACTACAACAACAACAACAGCAACAGCAGCAGCAGCAACAACAGCAGCAACAGCAGCAGCAGCAGCAGCAGCAACAGCAACAGCAGCAACAGCAGCAGCAGCAACAGCAGCAACAGCAGCAGCAGCAACAGCAGCAGCAGCAACAGCAGCAACAACACCAAGCCCAGCAAGCTGCGAATAATGCGATGCACCAAGGAGGTCAGCCAGGCCACCCGGGTCACATGACAGCACACCAGCTCCAGACCCTCCAACAACAACAACAACAGAATCAGCTGGCACAGTCAATGGCACAGCAGATGCCCTCAACGATTGCGCAGAACCAGCAACCGCAACCTCAGCCTCAGGCCCAACCCCCACCTCAACCCCAAGGCCAACCACAACAGCCCCAGCAACCACAGCCGCAACAGCAGGGCCAGCAGCAGCAGGGTCAACACCAAGCTCAACAAGCTGCTGCGGCCGCTCAGGGCCTCCAGAGAGCAGCCACGCCTGCCGGCGGTCAAGCCAACCAGCCACAGGCCCAAGGCCCAACCGCAGCCCAAGCCAACCAACCACAACAGCAGCAGCCGCCCCAGCAGCAGCAGCAACCACAGGCACAGGCACAGAATCAGTCAGTGAACCAAGCTCAACAGCCGAATGCTCAGTTACTACAAGCCCAACAACAGCAACTTGCTCATCTCCAGATGCAGCAAGCTCAGCAGCAAGCTCAGCAGCAAGCTCAGCAACAAGCTCAGCAGCAGCACAAAAATGATAATATGATGAAGGGTCAATGCCTGCTAAAGTTGATGCAGTTCAGCGAGCATCTGAGTAACTTTCCGGTTCGTCACACTCGGCAACTACTGGCTAGCCTGCCTCTAACCTTTTGAATAGGGTACTAAAAGCCGAGACGATGTTCAATACTGGCAAATATTTGTTGACCGATTTTTCTCGCACCGAGGTGTCTTCCGACTATCACTTCCGGTTACTGGATCTGATCCCTCGAACGAAGAACACGGGTCTGACAAGCAGTATGAGATAGTGCAGCCAGCACTAGCCAGATTTTTCCATACGCATTTCCAGAGCGGTATCCGCCAGATACAGTTGACGTTCGAGAGGGGCACCTCCGATAGGCAATTGGGGAATGGATGTCATTTCCTTGAGAACCCGAGGGCCAGTATGATATACTGGTTCGAGAACTCTCACGTACGTACATTTCGGCTTGGAAAAAATTACCCGCGAGTTTCCGTCTTGCTTGCTGACACGCTTCGGTTAGGTGATTGCTACAGGACAGTTAAAAGCACAGTTCGATAGTGAACAAAAGTTGGATATGCTTGAGTTCAACACACAGAGTCACGAGGAATACGTTTCGAGGAAGATGGTCATCAATGCGGCCAGACCAACACATCATTGGGCAAAAGAATGGAAGAAGGTCAATGGTCAAGATGCCAACGCCTCGCCCGAGATGAGCAAGAAGGGCAAGGCGAAGCAGTTGAAATCGCCACCGAACCCCCCTCCTGATTTTGTCATACCTCATTCCGCCGTCAAGGGAAACATGGGCATCACTGAGTCTGTTTTCCAATTCCTCGAGGTATGCGTGTATATATCCCCAGATGTTTAGTCATGTAAACTGACGTCGACATTCTAGATTGTTGAGGTGATGGGCCAGATGAACGTAAGTTGATACTATGTCACAAGCCCTCAAAAGAGAGTGGGCGTGGCGAGCAGTTATCTGCTTACCATTTCGATTTTCAATTGTATACATAGCACTGACTCATCTCGCATTAGCCTCTATTTAATTACTACCAAGCACACTCGTCGCTATCCCCCTACCAGGCGCTCGATCAATATGTCAACACCCACATTACAAATGGTCCACAACAAGTGACCATGAATGGACATGCTCCGGGGGCTATCCAACCAAATCAACGAACGCCGAGCTTTAATCAGTTTCCATTAGGGGCTTCGCCGGCTACCTCGCACCTCCAGCTTCCCAACTCACCTCACATGGGAAGCCCCGCACAGGGTCACATGCAGGCACCTGGCATGCAGCTTCAACAGAGCGCCCAAGGGACGAATTCCAGCGGGCCTAGTGCGAATACTAGTCCAGCGAGCAGCAAACGCAGAAGGCCGTCGGCGGTAAAAGCCGAAGAGGACAGCGGCGCACCAACACCGGCCAGTTTAGGCGCACCGCAAGTGAACGGCGTGGCCACAAAGAAGCCACCTACGCCTCGTATGGCCCACAAACGCCAGAAAGTCAACCCTTCTGCATAGGCACATGGGCCGTCTATCACCGTTTCTGTTTTAACCTCTTTATCATAGCATATCGGCGTCAGGCTGGATATGATTTTTGACCTTGATTCCCCACTATCTTGCGGTGTTTGGTGGTGGCTGCTTACCCAAATATTTTTTTTTCGCAACTTGAGCTGCGCGTTAGGAATTGCTATCATCAACTGTTTTCCTTGATTTATGAACGGCATCTGTTTTTGGGCGGACTTTTTCCACTAGAATGGCGCCTTTCGCCGGACAGGAGTGGGATACATACTTCGTGACGGATCCGTGATACCTATTCAGTACGTGTTCGCTCGCCACGGCAGAGAGACAAGCAGTAGCATAATTAGCGAACTTCGGCTTGGGGCCTCTGGTGTCGATGGGGCCTACTGATGCCGACGATGAGGACTGTATGAAGCTTGGCATTAGCCGATGTACGATATACCTGTTTTTCCCCACCTCTTCGTTGTCGTCGTCGTCATCGTCATTTGTTAGTTTGGCGTTCATGTGTCATTACCTTGCAAAAGCGGTACAAGGAGTAGAGGAAGGCAGGTGGATTCAGAGTATTAGGAGTCGTTGTGCTCCTCGGATACAAGAAAAGTTGATTTTTTGTGCACGTTTACCAATTTCAATTTACCTTTGGTTGTGATATCATGTGGAGTATAAGGCTGTTACGTTTGTGTTGACGATCTAGATTGGAAAGAGATTTGGTAGTCATGGGGGTGCTGGAAAGGTTCCACGCGACCTGAGATTAAGGTGACTGCAATGCAAATGTATGGCGAGGCGAATAAGGTTCTAGGTTTTACCATATTTGTAGCGCACGATATATTGGGCTTAGGGCAATTGCTACTTTTGCTCAGGCTCGGCTGATCCTATTAGCAGGCAGGTGACTAATGGAATATCTGATGTATGATTTATGCAGAGGAAGACGGTCCGCGAAACGGTTACGTTTTAATGGTAGAAAAGGGGAAACTGTAACTAACTGCCTTCGTCGTAATGAAACTTTTTCATCTTTCTCCTGAATTAGTAAGCAGGTCTGCGAGGTTCTTCAGCTTTGCAAACTCCCAGCCTTAGTTGCAAAGGTGTGTCTCCAAAGAGGCTCTCCCAAAAGTCTGTTCGTAAATTCCGTTGTTAATTGTAACCAGACTAATCTTTAAGCTTCCCACTTTTACGATGAAGATATCGGTTGCTTTTAAAATACTGTAAGCTACCAAAGTGTTAAGGGGTAAATAAACAACCGCATTGCTCGACCAGCGAGAGCTTAAAAACCAGCTAAATTGAATATGTAGATGGAAGGGAGGTATGGCCTGAAAGGCCCACCGGCTACATTCCTTTATGCCCTTGCCCATCTCGCACACTTCGGATACATTGAGATAAATAATAATGATCTCAAACTTAGATGGTTAACCTCGATTAAGATCGCAGAACTTCGTATATCTTCTCCATCTCGTCTTGTACTGCCCTAACGTCCCCCTCGACCCGCTTTCTAAAGGCAAGGTTACTTTCATATTCTATCGCGGCATTCTTATCTCGAACGATGTTGAAGGTATCCCTGATGTTGTCGAGATGCGAGCTGACGACGCCTCAGATGAGGCCTTGCGTCTTCTCGGCTTGTTTCCCGAATTCCTTTCAAAATTTTCTTAATAGGTTTGCAAATAAGTCATCGCGTCGAACAGCGCTATTAATGCCGGATTTTTGACGAGCATGCCTACCGCTGCCTATTCCGTTGAGTCACTGCACAATTAATAGGCAGCACAAAAGACCCACCACTTTCATATCCAGCATGACTGTATGCTGTTTCCATGGCTTTTCCGATGTACGAACTGCGGAGACTAGACAATGCGTCCGTGCGAAGCGTCCTGGGCAGTTAGACGAGCCTTGAAAACCAAGCAAGAGGCTGCTTACCGAAGATCGCCTTGAAGCTCGACAAGAATGGTCTCAATATGATTTTTCAGTCGTTGTTCGCGGAACCCGAGTGTAGAGATAAGCGTTATGGTGGCGTCAGATGAGCCATCCAAGCTGCTATCTGCGAACTGCCAATTACGTCGCTAATTCGGACTTCGAACATACCCAAGGTTTCAGATGCCGAGTCGAAGAGAACATCGATCCTGTCGAGCATGTCGTTATTGGTATCCGTTATGCTCGTGTTCAGGTCGCCCCAGAGGGGGCTCAGATCTTTCACCATCTCCTCAATGACCTCTTCGTTCCAGGATCGCAAGCCCTCGGCTTTTACGCAGTGAATGCCGAATTTTCGGCAGAAGGCGTCGTATGACGCTTACTTATCAGTAAAGGCTGTGACAGATTTTTGGTCTACTTACTGTGATGCAGCTGTTGAAGCAGAATTAGTTCGATATTTTGACAGCATCAGGTATTTCTCACTTACAAGAGTCCAGTCGTAGCTTGCGCGGTGAGCAGCCGCGCTCCAACTGGCCACATGGCTAACTATAACTAACTAGAATCTACAGCTCACGATGAGACTGAATCACTTATTTTGTGGTTGGTAGATCTCCGTGCGGAAGTTCTCTCTATACGCTTTAGCGATATTTTGCAGCTCAGATGAGTGTCCACATAGTTTCTGATCAACCTAAACATCAGCCTGAATTCACTAAGGAACACAGGACACTCAGACTTTCTGAAGCTTCCTCTCTAGAGTAGTCGACGTGTTTCGCACATTGCGTTTTCGCTTTGCACTCAATGATCCCTATCCAGATTGAACCCAAAGACTAAGCTCCCTTAGCAGCAGGCTGATGTCGCTGTGCATGTATTTCTTTGCCGCTGCGACACCGTTGCTATACCGTGCTCCCTCAGAGCTAGGATGCCACTGAGTACGAGATGCCGCATAGCGGCATCCTTTGCAGCTTCACGGTTATCCCAGTATATCTCGTTGCTCACGCAAAACACTTTGAATGTGTGATCAGGAAATTGATGCCCGTACTCAGTGTTGAGTTTGCTTTGGACCGATGTGTTGCATGTGGTAATCAGAAATTGCTGCAGACTGTTTTCTTAATTAGGATTGCCCCTTCACGTGGATTGCTGTTCCAATAGACTTACTCGAACTCAAGCTCAGTTAGGGGTCTCCCATACAAAATGTTAAGATAGTCTGGACATTTCCCCTTTTGGACATCTGCGCACCGAAAATGAGGATAGGCCCTTTTAGTGTTGGTTTCATTAGCGAGCTCATTTGCTGCCGCAGCTGAACTTCAGACCTTTTCTGAAGTTGCTGGCGTTTGTTAGCGTTGAAAATATACGATTTCGTTACAGATTAGTTGGTTATTCTCTCGAAAAAACGATGTGGCCCTGGGCCCAGGCACGTAGTGACAAGATAATTGTGGTATATAGGTAAATCTACATACATACTAGCCGTTACCCATATATGAGTCTCATTAGTGCGACCGATTTGCTGTTTGCTGACAGGAGAGTGCATAGTAATGACCTCATGACTTCATGGACCCTGATGACTTCATCATCTTCGCCGCAGTCTATTTTCAACCGAGACAATAGGTAGGTAAGTAACGTACCCGGGGGCTGTTTTGTTTATAAGAGATCGAACCCATTTCCCCAGTTGCTTCTAGTAAAATTGGTTTATTTCTTAATATTCAATCCGCAAGATTCGACTTAAGAGTGGAACGTTCCTCGACATCAATCATACCATAATCTTTAGTATTACAACTCATACCAGTTCTACCATTATACACTATTTCTGAGAGATCTACTTCACAAGAAAGGCAATCGAATTAAATATCCCACACGATGAGCAACTACGCAACGCAACAATCCGAAGGTGGCAAGGCCGGCGGCCAGGGGCCAAGTCATTCGGCTGACCATGGGGTATGCGCATCTCCCATCTTCCTCGGTTCTGTTTTTCTGCCCAGCATTATTGGCTCTCTAGCTTCATCGACCTCGCTATATATGCTTGTGAGCAATGCTAACACATGGGGTCGCTGGTGGAATATATAGTTGGCAGGCCCTTCGTTCGATAAGTTATACGAACAGAAACGCTCTACGGATACTATGTCGAAGGAGAAGCGCGAGAATCTCGCCGACCAGAAACCCACGTCGATAATTGGGAAGGTGTGGCAGAGGTAGGTTTCTCTGGTTCTCTTTAGTGAGATGGATCATATAATCGCGACTAACTTTTGGGGCTTGCAGTGCTGTGTCTGGGCCCGGAGGACCCAATACCTCCGGAGGCGGTAAATAGTAGGGGCTAGATAGAGGCATGATTTGTTTTCTGGGTTGGAATCAATAACACGAATAGGCATGAAAGTTCCACTATTCATGCTGCTGTGGTTAACAAAACACATTTGGTCTTCTGGTATGAACTATTGAATCTTCGTATTTCCGCTGAAAACGTAGGACTATGTAGCTCCGCGCCGTCATACTTGGCTTCTCAAACCTTCCCGTGGGTAAGTCCCGTCCCGCATACCTCTTACAGTATATTATAGCGGAGGCGCGGAAAAGGATAGCCGGCACCGAAATATTCCCGGCCGCTTAGGTCCTCAACCCTGACGTCAGTCGTCCGGCTCGTTTCACCAAAATGATTGAAGTTATTTAAAGCTGCAAAGGTATGTAACTTCAGTTTCACTTAGCGACGGAACTATCCATTCTGCATCCCATATAATTAATTTCTTAGATATGGCACAACAAAAGACACTCCGTCGCAAGGACACATCCGCAGGCATCGGACTGCGCGCCGTCCTCGCGGCTCAGACGGCTGGTGCATCCGCGACGCCGATCCCGACTCCGCCGGAAGATGTAAGTCACGCCGTTTGTCATTTATTTTATTACCAACGCCATGCCAAGACCCTGTGACTTAGTTAATCTAAGTATATCCCGTCACAACCCCGACTGACGAGCCGAGACAAAACCAACAGGCAGAGAAGGTGAAGGCGACCTGCGACTCATTCACGCTGGAGTCCTTCACGGCCGAAGACGCCTGGGAGCTCGGCCACCTGCTGTACGCGCGACTGTACCCGGTATCGGCCGAGCAGCCGACGCTGATTTCCATCGCGACGGCGAACGGGCAGCACGTGCTCTTCCAGGCCGCCGTCGGAAGCAACACCCTCCCCGACAACGACGTGTGGGTGCGGCGCAAGCGGAACGCGGCCCTGCGCTTCGGCGCCTCCTCGTGGTTCCTGCGTTGCAAGCACGGCAGCGACGACGAGGCGTTTCGCAAGAAGTTCGGCGTCACCGACGCTTACCCGGGGGACTATGCGATTCATGGGGGTGCGGTGCCGAGTACGTATTTCCGTTTGCTTGTGTATAGCTTCTCATGGCTCTTTCTGTCCTGCCTTGCTGTGGCTGGTGACTCCGTGGGATTTGGGTTATCTTATTTTGCTAGCGTGCGATTGGAAGTCATTCACGCTCTTGGTATGGCTAGGGTGCTGACTTTCTTGTGCTTTCGCAGTCCGGGTGGCAGGGGTTGAAGGCATCGTCGCGGTTGTCGTGGTTTCGGGACTCAAGCAGCAGGAGGATCATGGGGTCATTGTTGACGTTATCAACAGCAATTGGGAATAAAGGGGAGCTTTGATTCTAATTTTGCTGATCATCTCGTCCTCTGTGATATAAAAAGCAAGTATCGACTCGAAAGCTAGTGAAACAAGTATAAGTGAAGTAAACACCGAAAAGAGAGAGAGTGCAAAATGAATAGGCAATACTCCCGCATAAGTCCAAAGAATGTATTGGACCGATACTCCACGCCCAATTGCCAATTGTTAAGAAGTAAGGCTTCTAGATGCTGATGTACAGTCAATCCTAAGAAACAAGAGATTCGGCTTCAAGGGATAGCAAATAAGCCTTAGATGCAACGGGAGCTTCTATTGACTGGTTTATTCGTTTGTAGATTTACTTCCTAACACGTCGAGCGGAGGCTCTTGGTAAGTCGTACAGCGAGTGTCGTAGAGGCTCGTAGTATGTAGAGAGAGAGAGAGAGAGCTATTAGACTACAAAGACCATCATAGAAACGATGTACAGGGCTTGACGTTCTCGTGCGATCCAAGCTTGTGGAGAGCACCCCAATCTTTGTATCAGTATAATACAGAAGCAAAGCCCGGCATAGGGCGGTCGCCAATGAATGGAAACGACCTGAGGCTTCAAGATGTGTCATAGGTTTCAAGCCATGTTATACGAGAGCTTGGTGCCCTCTTTCGTCATCGTAGCAGATAGGATCGAATATCGTTTCTCGGCATCATCTTCATCCTCATCATTCGAGAGGCCCCGTGCAGCACCAATCAAGTAATCGCTATGAGTGACAACGAGCTGAAAGTCTGTCCCCGCCATGAGCCGTGAGCACCACCGGACGACGGCCGCCTGGCCTACAGCGTCCAGGCTGTCAAATACCTCGTCGACGAGCATGTAGCGCGCGCGGTGCATGCTATGAGCCTGCGCGATCTGCACGAGGGCGAAGAAGACGGCCAGGTCGATTCGTTTGCGCTCGCCGCCGCTCCGCTTTGCGTATGCCAGTGTCTTGGTAACGCCTAGTGTTTGGTCTAGGAGAGCGGCGCTTCGCGCGCTTCCGGAGACCTGATCATATTCGGGGTCGTCTGCGGCGAATATGGTACTTAGCATGCCCTTCGTCACTTCGCGAGCATGACGTGTGTTTTCGTATAACTCGAGCAGTATCTTCGAGGCTACGACGTTGAGCTCTTGTATGCTTTTGTCGAGTACGTAGTTGCGGAACGTCGAGGCCGTGGCTGACTTTGTGCGTCGTCGCGACAACGATTCCTCCCAGAACGCGAACAATTCTCGCGTGGACATCAAGGATTCTATCTCCGCTCCTATCTCGTCGTGGCTGGAGCGTTGTTCGTCTAGCATCGATATTTCCTCTTCAATTATTTTTTGGTATGTCACGATTTCCTGCTCTTTCTTCGCCAGTTTTTGGAGGGAAGCCTCCCGGTTTTTTGCCTCCTCGCTCATATCGATACTATTACGTTGGCGCTTAGCCTGTAGGTCGTGTAGAACACCCTGCTCTTTCAGTAATTTTGAGAGGTGACTGAATGAGAGGGAAAGTTGTTGCCTCACACCCCGGCCGTCGGTATCCCATAACTTGTTCGATAGCGAGCGTACATATTGTTCGTCGAGACCTCTGTCGAGTGCCACTCTGGTGTGAGCATCGTCCCTCTCTTCGATCAGCCTGTTCATGTTTGATTCTGCCTCGGATAATTCCGTTTGGATTCTCTCCATTGCGTTCTCTGCTCCGTCCATGGACTGCTGCTGCTTAGCAATAGAGGTTTTGACCTGCTCTAAGAGGCTGTTGAGATGGCTAGAGAGCCGCTCCAATGACATCAAACCAATCCGGATGAAATGGAGTACCATTCGGTTGACAGGGCTGTCTGGGCCGAGATAATCTTTCGTGTTTAAGGCATGTAGTTGGAGCCATGATATGGTTTGAGCAAGACTCCGAAGTGTTGATTCGAATGCATGAATATGATCCGTCATTACCGGATCGGACGGGGCGGGTTTAAGCCTCTGGAGCTTATCGCGCAAAACCTGGCACCGACTCCTGATTCTGTGAATACTTTGATCTGACACTGATAGTAGCGCGGTCACATCTTCCCAAATCTCGACTTCCTTCACGGCAGATTGGGCTTGATCTACTGCTTGCTGACTTTCCTTAATCTTCGACTTGAGTTCTTCCAATCTTCCATTGGATATATTTAGGTCTTCCTCGGATTTGAGATTATGGTCGCTCACTTGGTCCCGGCCGGATGCTTTCCTCGCTTCTTCCTCTTCTATCCGCAGGAGCTGTAGCTCTTTTTTCCTATTGGTAATGCGATCTTCAATAAGGGACATGGTCTGTTCAATTGTATTGGTTTTGCTGCGAAGGGAGGTGAGATCGTCGTCAATTTCTCGCAGCATGGTTCGGGACATATTGGCACATTTATCTAGTCTAGATAGACCGAGTGTTGACTCGATCAAATCATGACGTTGGGCGGGCGTCGAGCTCAGAAAGCCGGCGGCGCTCTCGTGCCCCAAAACCACCGTTTTAATGAATTCTTCGTAGTCGATACCTAAAAGCTCGTCAAGCGCGGCCTGCGTGGCGCGAGCCTCTCCATGCTCGAATTGAGGTTGGTCGATGCCATTAAGCGAAAGTATAACACGATTACCCTGAATCCTGTGCTTCCGATATCGAGTGATTGTGTAGCCATTTGAAAATGATAGACTGACCATGCAGTCCTTGCCAGTGATGTCATTGACGACATCACCGACTGACAGCCCTTTCCGGATACATCGCCCAAACTGGCACCAGACTATTGCTTCAATAAGTGTACTTTTCCCCGAGCCGTTGCTCCCAACAACGAAGGTCAAGCCACGCCCCAGGTCGCCGTCAAAATCAATGGTGCATTCCTCTTGGACGCCGAGAAAGTTCGAAATCACAATTGAGCGTGGCTTGGCTACGAAGACCTGTCCGGCGGGAAACGATAGATCGCCCTGAGTAGCAATAGGATAAGTTGAGTCCAGTAGTGTTTCGTAGCCTGCATCGTCGTCACCAAGGGAAGCCGAGGACTCGGAGGCCAGTAGAAGCCTTTCACCCAACTGAATAGTTTTTTTCTCATCCATCGATCCAGCCCCTAAAGACCGAACGTATTCACGCACATATTCGACCGGGTTAATTTTGACTGATTGCAAGTCATCGGGCTGTGATGATTCATCTTGGTTGTCAATAGTGGATTGGGAAGATTCCGCAGGCAAATCACTCGAATCAGCGAATCCAAGAGCAACATCCCGATCACTTGCAGGTACGGAAGCGCCTAAGCTGTTATGCGCAGATGAATTCGATGCATGCGATAAGTCTGGCGTTGGCCGCGGTTCACGTACAGTCTGAACACCGAGCGACAACAACTTTTCCCGCGCAGTCCAATACTGGAACTGTGTAAGCTTCCCGAGTATCATGACATGCTTGCCTTGCACGGTCGAAACGTCAATATCATTGTCTAGGACTTCTGATCCTTGAACGGTGATGTAGCCTACCGCGTGAGGGTTTATGATCAACTCGTGCTCTAATGTCGCGGGGTTTAGCAAAACAACACCGCGATCTTCATCGTTGAGATCAGCCCAAGTCAACTGTAAAGGAGCGCCTAAGTAAGTGACGCTACCCGTCAGACGATCTTCACACCAAGCTGGTGGCGCATCTTGATTTGGCTGGAGAATAGTCTGATGACTATGGAAGTGACCAGTGAAAGTCCTGTTTTGGCGAATCAGTCATGAGCAGCAGCCTCGGAACTTGGTACATGGTACTAGCCTGGCGAGAGGTTTGAAATGATCTGGGCCAGTCAGCCCGTGGTATCGAACAGAGTGTCCCACATCGCCACTGTCGTTGCGGACAATATGGCGCTGCAACACAGCTCGGTTGATGGCCAGATGCGCAAACGCGACGGTGAGAGCAGCTTCGTCCGGGTCCATATCGGCCACGGCGGTCGTCAGCTCGGTTTGGTCCTCGCGAAAAGGCAAGACTAGCACACGTCTACCATCCCAGTTATACTGACCCACTTCATCATGAAGCGATACAAAGGGCTGTAGACGCGATATGTTCAGCGCCTCGAGGGCGGTGGTGCCGTAGTCGCGGCGATAGGCGAGATCATGATTCCCCAGAATCACGTTGACACGTGGCACGGAATGACTCAGGTCCGATATAAAGCGGTATGCAGCAGAGATGACAGCAGTCGGCTGCATCGAACGCGATGTCAGCACGTCGCCGCAGACGACGACACGGCTGATGCCTGGTGTCTGTCGCACGAGTGATACAATCCATTCGGCTGTTCGTCTCGTACGTTCAAAATCGCGTAGTCGGAAGTGGATGTCACTTAATAGTAGCCATCGCGGGTGTGGTAGCAGAGGCATGACTGACTACATTAGAATGACACTCATGAGTGAATGAATGAATGAATGTACCACCGTGTTGCTGCAAGAGTTGGTGAGCTGCGAGGTAAGAGTCGACGCTCGCTAATCGATGATAGCCCGAGAACACCTGGTAAAATGTAAAATCGGGAACGGATCGTACTTCATACGTCACTAGGGATCCAATGTACAGTAGCATGTAATAGGGAACCCATATTAACCAATTTCAATATTGCCTGACAAAATACAAAATGTCGCAACTGCAATTTCTAGGCTTTTGTAGCAGAGTTCTCCATCTGCAACCGGCACTCTCGTGGATAGATGGAAGATGGAAAACGAGTGTGAAGTCTGGCATCACCCACAAAAGGCTAACTAGTGGGTACAGTGCTTCTTGTCGTAATTTGATAGTAGTGCACTGTACATGCGTCATTGAAGAGAACCAGCTTCTCATATGCCGGAGCTCAATTGAACGCCTGGTTTCGATGAGTACATTGTTGGCTTCATAGGAAGTTAGTGATGCCCGCAAGAGAGACATATTCATACATCTCATGATTAGACATCCGTATCCGTTTCCCTTTAGCGCCTCGAGCTAATGAGGTTACACTTGTGTCTTTTGGTATCTTGAGGACCATTACTTTACGGCTGGTAACAATTTAGAGTGTTACTGATATATTGGGGATTTTGTGATCACCTTTAAAATTGAATGAGACGACCATGGCAACGTTTCTCTGTATGTAAAGCGACGCAACAAGGGAAAGATGGACCAGGCCGGTTCGGTGAATCATTACTGTTCAGATCACTGTGAATGCTTTGACAAACCTTCTAGCAGGAAGCTTCTTATAGCTTCTTCATTCCTAATAAGAAAAATATTGTTGACACGTACAGTAACATAAGTAGAACTTGAAAAAGTAAACAATCACTTTTTATTTGAAAAAACAATTATCACCACTTTTAATAATAAGTCAAGGGAACATCATTTTTGCGGGAGTCGGCGAGTACAATAGAGCATAGTCCCCCGCGAAACCAAAAGATACACTATCTTTATTTCCCTTTGTACCTCCTTAACGCTGTTTGTCCAGCCTTTATTGGCCGCTTGGAGTCTCGCGAACACGCCTATTACAGATTCGATTCACTCGTGACGTGTCTCAGCTGCCACAGTCCCACGCTGCGTATTGGACAGGCCTCCGCCCGCCTGATATACCACATGCACCACAACTCGGCTTAGCTAGCCCAGTGAATATTGTCAGTATAAATAGTAGTTCCTTCAGTAAAATAGCTAATCCATTACCGAGACCATTAGCGATTCAAACTATGACATCAATATGGCTAATACCGATATCAACTTGAGCACCCGGTGTTCTTCGTCAACGGCGGACGACGAGAAGCTACTTTCTAGAGCGGTTTCCAAGGAGTATCTACTTTCGCCAAACTTCACGCCCAAGTACATAACTCTCATTCTGCAGGAGTAAGTCCTTTTTCATCGCATTGGGTTCTCAGCTCGAGGTATTGCTAAATGAAGCATTTCATTTCTGCTCTTTAAAATCTGCCCTTGCAGACTAGCGAACCAACTCTTGAATATTTTCTTGCTCAGCCACGACTGGCACTTCTAACGATTCTTTATATAGAAGCATCCTTTTGTTCGTAGGTGCTACCGCCATACTCCTTCAATTGGCCGAGCCCGGCATCGCGGCCGGTGTAAGCGAACACAGCAACTTCGCCTATCGCGTGCTAGATCGGCTGCGGACGACCATGACTTTTATGTACGGCATGGTCTATGGTACGCCCGAGGAAAGAAAGATGATAGTGGACATGATTACCAAAATCCACTCGAGGGTGTCGGGTACTCTCAAAGAGGGGCAAAACAAGAGAAAGCCGTGTAAGACACCCAACATGCGCGGGCGCCATTTGTTTCTTGGTATCTGAGGCGAAAACATTACTTTCAGAATCTCCTCCACCTCCTCTTCGTCTCTGTCCAATACGTGCTGACAAAACCCCTCATTGTCTGTAGACAGCGCTCTAGATCCGGAACTGCAGATGTGGGTGGCTGCCACGCTTTATGCCACGGGAATCGACCTCTACCAACGAGTCTGGGGAACAATCGAAGACGAGCAGGAGCAGGACAACATCTACTTCGAGTATTCTATCTTCGCTTGTTCTTTACAGGTGCCGGCAGAGATGTGGCCAGCCAGTCGCAAGGACTTTTGGGCGTATTGGGATCACAAGGTTGCCACGGTCGAAGTCACGCAGCAGGCGAAAGACGTTTGTAAAGAGATCATGTATCTACGCCACGTCCCTAGATACCTACGAATCTTGCTGCCTAGCATCCGGGTCTGTACTTCGGCGTTTCTACCTGATAGGATCCGAAGGGAGTATGGCCTAGAAAGCCACTATTGGACTTACAAAGTTTTTGAATGGCTTATAAAGACTTTGTACCGCCCGCTTCCTCTCAAGGTAAGGAGCTTCTTGGTTCGGTTTTATCTGAAAGACATGAGAAGAAGACTAGCGTCTCGGAAAAAGATATTTGAGAAGGCGTAAATCTCCCGTTCGCTTCTCAGAGTAACATAGATCGAGGTCCCCTTTCCAATAGCACAGTAGCATGGTCTCTGTACTAAGGATCATGCCCTCCATGCAAGAGAACTATCGTGGGCTTAAAACTTAACTTTGAAACGACATTCAAGTCTATACCAGATATGAGATGAGCTCTGGTATTGAAGGAGTGAACGAAATACGTTTGTTATACCGTGGCCCCCACATAAGGGGGTTTGAAGAAGACGCCGTTTAGTTGCCTTTTTCCCATTGAGTGCCATGACCGCTAAACTAACTCCCACTGTCCTTGTCCATTGTCAAGGCACTCCGCTGCAAAAGCGGATGTAGTTTCATGACTGGATAACCTCAACTTTGCTGTGGACGTTGGGCAGTGCGTCTCTTGGTTTATTCAGTGTCGTCCTTGTCTAAGACCTCATACATCCACCAGCCAGAGAAAGGTCGGATTGAGTCCAGACCTGTGGTCTCACCTACCTGGGATCTTATAGTTGTCCATCTACCATTCTCCCAGCTAGGAGCTGACCGCGGGTCCTTATGTGCGGAACTCTCGTCAAGAAACTCTCCACTACTTGATACCTCGATGCCCACTAACCCCGCTACCATCCTCGTTTGATAAATCACGCCGTGATCACTCACCGTGACCGGGACGGACACAAATCCCTCGGGAATATTATTTGTGTCCACGCGGTGGAACAATACGCCATCGAGATCGCAGCCTGGAGCTCTCGCATTGAGGCCATACGTCTTGACGGGCCCCTGTGGTAGGGAATATAGACATTTACCGTCGGCAGACCAGAAACAGAAAGCCGTAATCCAGCCAGACAAGTAGTACGGCCCCGAGCCGCCGCTCTGGTCCGCAATCTTGTTCCAGAAGGAGGTAATGTAGGGACTATCCGGTTCATCGAACGAGCGAATGAAGTAGTCCAGCACAGCACTCAAAAGTAATGAAAATTGTTTGGGCTCTTCCCCTAGAGAAGGCAGGAATTCGAGACGACGCCGGATTTCAACCCAGTCGTTCCGATCTCCGAGCAGCGTAACAGAAGGTATCCCACATATCATCGACATCCTATACGTGAAATACTTCTGCATAGAACCCATCATGAGAACGGCGGCGGTCACCATGTCTTTATGATCCGTTGTGCTAAAGTCTGGCATGATCCATTTTCGGAACTCTGGGTTGGCGAAATGCTTTTCCATCTCCTTCGTCATCAAGATGGCCATCTTGCCAAAATCGGCCAAGTTGATGCTACCAACATCGACAACTTCGACCTCTTTTTGGCCTTGGTGCGAGACAAATAAAGACCTCAGCTCTTCAGCGTGAGCGTTTATATGAAAGCTCAGCTGGGTCAAAATGGCAAACCAAACGTCATCCGGACGAATGGTCAGATGATGGTGGTTACTGTAGGCAGCATAGGCAGCTCGGACAAATCCGTTAGATGACGGGAAGATGCTAGCCCCGGAAATCCGTTCCATGGAGGACTGGATTATTTGGCTACATTGTCCATATTCTCTCGAACACGAATGTTGGAGAAGATCCTGAGGGGAAGATGCGGCACTAAGAGTCTGTTGCCATGCTCTAGCGGGGTGCGCTGCAGGACGAATAGTTACAGGCATCTTTAAATTATCTACAAGAGTTAATAGTTGTAGGCAACTTCAGGGGTGTGAGAAAAGATTAAAAATAGTCCGATAATGCTAAATACGATCGTTTGTTGCAGTATACTTATACCCAAGCCCCTCGTATGAGCAACTTGGGGTCTGTATGTAAAGGAGTGGGGCCCCGACCATCCACACCTATATAAATCCACCAGAAATGCAGCCATAGGATGTAAACGCTCGTGATAGCGTGGTACCCAACCTGGAGCTGCTGCCTGCTCAGATCTGAGAGCAGCCTTTTCAACAATTTTCGGTGAGTAGTGGACAATCTGACCATGGAATTAGCGGGGTTTAGGGAAACGACTAGTTTCCTACTGGGGTATGGTGTGGGATCGCATATGGTATAAATAGTGAAATATAGCAGAGCCTCTGTTCCGTAGGAACCGACAACAAAAAATAACTAGTACAAATCATGTTACCGAGTATCAATCGGCAGCTACAGAAAAGGCAGTTCACAGAGGGTAACTTCTAATGTAAGGTCATCAAACAATTATTTTTATAAGTCCAAACAAATTAGCCCTCTTCGATATCTACACCTCCACAATGTCTCTTCCCATCGTCTTACACCCAGCAAGGAACGCCAAGATCAAATGCTGGTAACAACCACCCACCTCCAGGTTACGCTGCAATAAGGGCTCCTGAGGTAGAAGGCCTAGCTAGTCACAAATTCGTTGAAGCAGAAAATCGCTGTTCTTAATGCACAGAAATCAGCACCGGGGGCCTCTTCAGTCTGAGCCGGAGAAGATATCATATGGGATATCTCTCCGATATTGCATCATGTGATTAATATCTGTTATGTCGGCTGATCAATAGATCTGTAGAGATACAAATGGGAAAATGTTTCTCGACCTCGGTAAGCAAAATTTTCGTCATACTTACAAGCATCCCAGTTGTCTATCCTCAAGGGAGCCGGCAAGGAGAGGGTGTACGAACTTGAGGCATATATAGTCGAACGATGCTCGTCTCTCTCGATGACAAGGTTAATATGCGTCTCTGAAAGGGAGAAGCTGTCCTACTCTCAGTGTCGCCACCCACGCCCCTATGCGATCAACCTTCATTTCGTAAGCACCATGTTGAGAAGTACAGAATGATAGATCCTAATCAATGGGTGCTATAATGTATGTAGCTCTACGTCAGAAGGTGGTGCATGGGTATGTCGGCTCGGTATAGGTGTGTTATAGCACACTAAGTCAACAAGATGGTCTTATTATATTGGTGCTATGACAATCATTAATTAGACTTCAAAGTTGCAACATTGGCGCTTGGGCAAGAGTTGTCAGCGCCCATATATCGCCAAGTCCCATCAAAACACTCTCTTATTCTAAAAGGAAATCTTGTTCTCTGGATCTTGCCAAGAGGAAGAAGAGAGTGGTTCCGAGAATTACTCGCTAAATTCGATAAAGTGAATGTTCACCCCTTTTGCTACTGTAACAAGGGCTTGGTTTCAAGGGCTTGGAAGAGTGTTCATATTAATAATAATCATCTAGGGCGTCAAGGGGGCCATAAGGTCTAGTCCTTCCCTTGGGCTAGGCGGCGACCTTCGTCTCTATATGTAAAAGCTTCGCTTTCGTTCCTCGCTCTCGTATAGCCTGTATCGGGTGCGATCAGGTTATCGCGAGAACGCGCGGAACGGGTACGGGAGCCAGCCTTGCCGCTCATATGATTATATACATAAATTGGAGTTCTAGGCCCAAAGGGTTTCGGGTGCCTGAGGCAGTCCCGATCCCTCGAGTCGTCCGTGTGACACATATTGAATTTATTTAGATCAGGCTGTGGATCGAGCGGCGGATCGAGCAGCTAATCAGAATTCATGATTTGGCCGGACAGGGGGCAGATGGCTGCTCCAGATGTAAAGCCGCAATAATTTTGACTTTAAACGTGCTTTTGTCTTATTTAATAATATTTTACAACTGTGCTGAAATTAGTGGAAGTTGTATGCCGATGTTGTAGCAGATGAACGTGCTGATTTTGCAGATAGAACGGAGTACTCGATATGAAGTTCGCCGTGAAGAATCCTTTCGAGCACTGTCCCTGGTACCTTCCTACAGGTGCTTATACTTTTCAAGCTAGTAATTTCCCGGTGTTTACGTGCTTGCGTTTATCAATCCATCATGCAGTAATGTTGCTTTGTCATTACCGGGCCTTCATTTTTCTTCTATGCTTGGTAGTAAGTAGGCTGGTAGAAATTGATTGGCCCTTCATTTCTGGGGCCGGGAGCTGGTCGTGCGGAGTCGAGACAAAGACGGCGCAATGTTTCGCCAATCACGTTAGAGACCGCCATATTTTTGCCGACGGTGGTACATACACGTCAAGGTGGACTTACGTATTTGGATCTCTACGTCTTAATTATGATAACTTTATCTTACGGAATACAAATAGACCGTTTGATAGGTAACCTAGCTTCAATGGATGACCAACTGGTAAGGTAGCCAGCTCGTTAACCGAACCCTTTTTCACATGTCGCTAATCTGCCTGGTTTGTAGAACACTCACCAGTTTGTAGTCTGCACGGCCTGGTTGCTGGTACACCGGATGCTGGTCAACAGGGGCTTCGTTCTACGAAGCCGCAGCTTCTCTACCGACGTGATTGCGACATTAGTTGTGGGAGTCACCTCAGCTATTTGGACAGCGTCCGCTTTCCACTATGCCTACCACCTTGAAAATTCAAATTCCCTTCCAATCATGACTTGGAGAGACACGAGTATTCGCATGCCGCCGAGCCTTTATGTCGCCGTGGAGGCGCCTCTCTTGACTCAGATCGTTTTCTTGCTTTGGCTCCCGAAGTGGCTGTATGCGAGGTGGCAAGTTTCGGTCGGGAACACGCCGCAATTGTGTAAGTCAATTCCACTCCGTGGCCCTTTTGGTTGGGAATACGGCCTCGGTGGTACTCTCTACTGGTCCCTCACCACGATCACTTGGACCGTTGTTGGAGTGCCGTCTGCTCTTATAATAGCACTGGGGGAGCAGGGGTCGCCCACTACTACTAGGGCGACCCTAAACATCGCGGCACTGGTTATCTTCTCTTTCGAAGGCGTTCCAAGACATCCCTATAACGATACCACGCACAGCTATTCGGATGAGGTGCTCAGAATCGTCCTTCCCACTTCGCATCACGAGGGAACCGTGTATCAGCTTCCCAGCGCCAACAGTGGTTTCGACGCGATCTGGTCTCCTAAAATTGCAAACGAGCACCTCGAGGCCGACAACGAGATTATGGTTCTCTTTCAGCACATGCGGTCCGGTCGCTGGATGCCGAACGAGCCCCTAGAGCGCCTTCGGAAAACCATGGCCAGATTCAGGCAGCGTGTTGTCCTATCCCCAGCGCACGCACAATTGCTTGCGGACTGGATCTATGTCGACAGGTCGCGTCTGAACGAAAAGGTACGTTCGATATCATGTGCCCGGGCGCCCGGGGTCCACCTAATCGGACGAGATCTTATGTACGCACTTTGCCATGCAGAATATCTCGTTTTCATGTCACAGCAAGCGCTGGATGAGGAGACGAGATCAAAGCTCGGACGACTTCGGCTAGGTAGTCGCACGGGCGCTAGCGTGGAGAAAGGACCTGATCACACTATTGGCTATCTTCCTGGCCTAGAGGGTTATCGCGAGGCCGCTGAATACGTCTACTCCATATTCGACATACCCGTTGAAGAACAGGCATTAAACTTTAGCCACCCACCACCATCCTTCTCGATAGCACTGCACAAGTCGCCCGCGTCCATTAACGAGTACGCCTCCGAGCTGTGGGAGCTCAGCAAGGAGCACTGCGAGTCTACTTTTACTGCGCTGTACTTCTTCACTACGGTTTGGTTCATGGAGCTCGGTAACGTTGACGGCTTCCACATTTTCCCGCTTCGATGTCGCATCACCGACGGGGACCTGGTAAGCCAGGAAATGATGTGGCGCCAGATATGGTATTCTTCATGCGTTACGCAAATGGCAGCTATTAGTTCCATCCTTTTGGGGGCTTTCGTTGTTGGCGTTTTGCCGTAGAATAATTGCTGTCTTAAGAAACCAATTTGGGAGAAAGACGAATCATTGGATCTTTCCCACGATCTCAGAATCAACATTTACACAAAATATTTGTTCGACGTAACGGCAAAAGGTTCATATAAATATCTATTTGAAGGTCTATTGATCTTATTGTTACAGTAGGCAGCATGTGGAAAATAAAACACTGGGAGCCCTAGATCTAGCAAGATAAACATAAAAACAACAATCGAGCTTGCCACTTATATGGATCCCCCCTCAGGAGTTGGCTGAAGCCCCTGAGCATATGGCACGTTTACTTTCTCAGCCCCTTCTGGTAGCATAATCTGCAAAAATTACAGCATTCTCTGTTACATCAAAGATCTCACTATGCGCTAGGCGATAGGTGACCTCGTGGTTCATTGCCATGACATTCCTAGATTGAACGAGGAGATCCCGGCCGTCAAGCCTGTATAAGTACCCGGCGCCGGGATGGTCGCATCGAATGGGAAACCAGACGGCCGACATGTGTAGCTCCGTCAAAGGCTCTAGAAGAGGGAGATAAAGCCTGCTAATGTCTATCAGGCGACCCGCCTGCTGTTGAATGAGGTGATGGAAGCTTTGTTGGAGCTGGGCCAGGATTTGTGTTGGCACCGGATTGTGGATGACGGGACACAGTGCTCTTTGCAGGTCAGTTTCTTCCAGGTCGTATGTGAGCTCGAGAGCTGTCATATCTAAATGTTCAAACTCTGTCCACCTTGTCCGGAGAGTGCCTGACCATTGTGATAGATTAGCTGACCAATGCCTACGGCGATATACGGTTAAAAAACAGACGTACGGAAGGCACCAAGGTTGATGAGCCTTTGCACTACCGTGACGGGCGCGCTCATATATACGGCTTGATGCAATGGCGTCCAAAAGGACATTGCGTTTGATTTGGCATGCGGCTCTGGTAAAGTTCACATTAGTACAATTTCTTCTGCGCTGGTTAAAGAGTCATACTCATCCGAATCGCATTGACCCATGATTCATCATATCGATCTCTTGCCTCCTGCAAGATGTCCCATACCCTTGGCCAACTCCCCAGAAAGGCTGCATCAGATAGTTCATGTCTTAACTGACAGTACCCCTCTGGTAAGTGACCGTCATCGGTATGTAGATGCCCAAGCCATGTTCGGACCACCCCGTTCTCGCCTTTGCCTTCCTCGTCATCGTCGACAAGCGTGATGCCAGAAAAAGCATCTATTAATTCAGCCCTGGCCGTCGCATCACGGATCTTTGCTTCTATTCCGGTTTGTGAGCGAAGTTGCGCAATACTATATTTTCAATCAGTACGCTTGTTCTCCACACACTGATTGGCAGTCTCCGACCGACGTTGTAGTAAAGAAACTCAGAACTCACACATTCACAGCAGAGATCAGATTCAACAGCTCTTTCTCATGGTCCTTGAGGCGCTCGACCAATCTCGCCTTTCTCGACTTCTGTAGCGACCATATCACCTTACGAATCAAGCTCAGGCGGGCCTCGCTCCTCGCTCCGTCCTTGGCTAGCTTCAGGATGTCATTTATGGTCTCCCTGAGGCCATCCACGGAAACCAGGACACCAAACTCTTCTGCGTTGCTATTCTTGATCTCTATCAGTGCGGCGCGAATGACGTCGAGGAGATTGTGCGACCGCTGAACTCGCATCAATACCTCGGCAAGATCACTCTCGGCTGACCTCACGTCTTCCGTGAATCTCTTCAGCGCGCTAGTTGCCTTGATGCAATAAGACGCCAGTTGGGTGGCCAGGCTGATGGCGCCGATGATATCAGCCATCTTGGTAATTAGGGTTGATGCTTTCTAAGCCAGCGATCCGAGTTCGGCCTCACGCAATAATTCACGCTTTGTCAGTTTGCTTACTTAAATAGATAGTCTTTAGAATGAGGATTAGGACACCGATTTCACAGCTAGGTAGTTGCTTTTCTCTGTGACACCCATAATCAGGGGTTTATTACATTACCGTTGCAATATCGAAACAGTGAAGGGCCAATAGACAAAGAGGGGTTAATCAGGTGTTACATCAACAGGCGCTATTAAGCTGAGGCAAGCTGAGGCAGACTGAGGCCGCCCAGCCAATCCTGGTGGTCACAAGGGTACCGCACCAAGCCACATGTCAGACGCGGGATGAATTGACCGTCATCGAGACACAAATTCGGCAGGGAGCGTTAACTAGCGATCTAAAACAAGCAAAATACCATGAGACAAGATCAAGGGCTCGGTTTTATCAATGCCATAGTCTTACGCAAGCATATGTCTTTCCTTGCCTACGTTGTCGGCTTCAGAGCAGTTGTTGTCTCGTTTATCATTACATGGCTTCAAATTCGAGGTTTTTCCAGTCCTTGCCAGACTCTGTATCTCTGAGGACTGCATACGGAGGAGACCATGAAACCATCCGCATGAAGACCATTCGGCCGTATATAGAGAAGATTCGCAGGGCTTGGATGTCAAATGAAGGATATAGAACACTGATGGGCAATATCCGTGTTTACTTTCGCAAACAGGATATCCCCGATGAAGTTAAGAATTCTTTTGCCAAACTTCTCGAAGGATTTCGAGACTATGGCGACCTGGATAGTAAGTGGTTCTCGGGCCTGCTCCCTTATTGCTTTGGTTATTCGCAGAGTATTGCCGCCTCCCTGTAGGACAGATTAATGTTGTGGGGGATTCCTGTGCTTTTGACCGTGTTTGAAACGGCGATGACCAACTTTAAGTGTTGCAGTGAGCCGACCCCAGAAGCCGCCTGTAGAGCAGTTTGACGCCATTGAGTTGTATACAGCGGAGAAGAGCTTCGATCACCTATACAGCTTGATCACCAAGACGCTGCGGAACGAGGAACCAAGTGAAATGGAACTACAGGTCGTTGCTACCTTGGTGGAGCTGTTGACCATTGACCTCTATAACCTCCGCCTTTCGCAGATTGGTCATCCCATGTATGCCAACTTCGAAGGTATAACCTTTCGGGGTCTCTCTATCACGTTGAAGGAGTTGGAAGAGTACAGGGCCATCCTAGCGCGTCCGGAGTTGACGAAAAGGAATTTCTCGGTACCGCTAGGTCTGCTTTCCAGCTCTACGGACGAGAAGATCATGGAAGAATTCTCCAAGTCGACCCATAGCGACGAGAAGAGATCTATACGACTTCATCTCACAATCCACATACATGGTGTTGATCCGGCATTGCTTATAGAGTATCGAGCACTATACCCCGACAGCGTCGTAACATCTATATGTGCCATGCCCGTCGGCCACATATCACCCCACGGGGAGAAGGAAATCCTCCTTCGCGGTCCATTCTTCCATATGATTTCCATGGAGAGCGGTGATATCAACGGTAAGCCCTGCGAGAAACTCGTAGTTGTCATGATGAATGCAAATCGGGACCACGGGATGGAGCACGCCTCGGACAAGGGCGCCAAGGAGAGGCAACGGCAGTGTTTCCTCCGGGCTGTATCGGGGTCCAAGTTTGAAGTCTGCGCTGCCATTGCTAAGGTTCACGCCCCACAAGATGCGGAAGCATATCAGGCCTTGCGGAATGATATACTGCAGCAGCTCCGTGAAGTGGACGGCATCAATACCACTATGGACGGCCATTTGGCTGAGCACCGTGTAAAGAACGTTGCAACTTGGCTCGGTGGCGCTCTGCAGAGAAGCTATCCGCGCCATTATGCAAAGAAGCGCGTTAAGTGGCAGACAATGATAAGAGAGGAGAACTGGAAGGAATCTGATAAGATTCTGAGGGCAGAATACGAGTGGAACAAAAGAGATTGGTATAACGTGGGTAAATTAACAGGTATGCGCCTCTCAAAATGCTGAGGGAATTGTACCCGTCTTTCAACGTGTCTGACATTCTTATCCAAGATCACGGGGAAGAGCTTGTCGACGATAACTTGACACTGCTTCATATCCTTGCTACCAAACCACCTCCTTCTTCAGGAGAGAAAGAGAGATTCGAATGTTGGGAGCGGCTCGTTGACGGCGCTTGTCAACCGGAAGTTTGGAGTGAGAAATCCTTACTATTCCAGCCCGGTAGTGAAATCCTAACGAAGACGCAAAGAGACAGTGAGATCATTTGATAGCGCTCGCGTAACGGCCTACGAGTTGGCACATAGACACGGAAACGAATACCTTATGGAGCGTCTACAACCTAACATTGTCCATGTCTTCGATCCGTCCGTCCTTGAAAGTCTTGAAGCTCAGCTGCATAGGATCATGACCGAAAAATTCGGCCAGTTTGTAGGTCTTCCATGCATCTTTTCTTTTAACTGGCATGTGTTACGGTGATAAGAAGCTCACCGCTGCGGCTTTCTCTAGATATCCGGACAGATCTTCCACATGCCACAGCTCTCCGTCTTAACTGAGATGGAAATTCCTGAGCTTTGGATCCCAATTCCACTTTCTTACGGGGTAAGTTGGATTTCTTCAACCGGAAACGAATTTTTGCGGCCTTGGAAAGTAAGGTATACTTGGCTGATGATTTATAGGGTATTTTCGTGACTTTGCTTAACCTAGAGCTTGACTGGGCACTCGATGTCATACTGTATGAGGTGGATGTCGGCCAGGTTTTGCCTAGGAAAACCGAGATCCGCCTTGCTGCAAACTCGCTACCTCTTTGAAACTAGACAAATATATATCGTCCAAACTGAGGGGTGGGCCATGGAGATAAGGACAAAGTATTCCTGCTCTTGTTAACGAGTCAGCCATTACAGTGGAAGAGAATCATTGTTGTTGCGCAAAAATCCTAAAACACTATTACAATGCGTTAATGATATTACGGCTACAGAAAGGAAAGTGTATCAAGTCTATAGTACAATATAAAATTTTGGTTTTCTAGAATTCTCGGCTATTACATTAACATGGCCATGCCCTGCGCGGTTTTTCCAACCTGCGTCAATTGGAAATGTTGCACCTGCTTCTTAGTTACGGCGTCAACCACTGTGACAGCCGCCGGTGTCGTACCATTACCCGGGCTCAAGGCATAGACAAGGTTACCCGCGGCCCGGAGGTCGATGAGACCAGGGTCGCCGTTCTTGCTGAGGTCTATAACGCTCTTAATGCTTGCGTCTTCTAACGACATCTCCACCAGCCGGTTGACGTTCACGTCCGTCACGAATGCCGTCTTCGTCGCCGGACTGATAACCGACCAGCACGTGGCCGACTGGCCCTCTATAACACCCTTTCCCTTGACCGTGAAAGCTGCTTTGGCGTTGCTAACTCCGCCGTTGGTCAAGACTACTGCGCCAAACGATGCATCCGAGACGAAGAGGTTATCAGAGCCTGGGATGGTCGATGTGCCGAAAAGTACAGCAGTCCCCGCGGGTGATGACCGCATCCCTTGCTGGGCTACAGAGGCCTTACCCCCGTAGACAGACTGGGCGCTAACAGAGAAGGCGGCCATGAAGCCCGTCTTATTTGTCGGCGGGTCACCCTTGACGGTGGTGAAGATGGTCGACTCATCCTCGGAGAAGAACGCGTGAGAAACGGTGTTCGTTGGCCCAACTGGCGGCGTCGTTTGACCAATGTCAAAGGGACGTAGAGTGTCCATTGCTCCTATTCCGAACGGGGAAAAGGTCGAGCATGAGAGGCCTGCGACCGCGCCGCTAGTCGCCACGCAGACGACTTTGCTTCGCTCAGATGCCGCGACGGTCACTGGAAACTCGCCCGGAACGGCTACCGGCTTCCCGATTAGGGTGAGCTTTGTCGGATCAAAGGGATTGATGGCGAACATAGAAACGGTATTCGAGCCGGGATTCACCGCGAACAAATTCTATAAGGCGGGGCGAGTTTAGCATCAGAGCCTAAGGGGGAATTTCCCTTCTAAGGATAGTGTATTCGTACATTACCAGCTATTGTCACACTCGATTGGCTGAACAGGCCATCGGGGATGGCGGCTTGTTTGTCAGCGTGTAAGCCGGTCATGCCGGAGCCACCAGTTGCCGTTAGCGTCCCCGTACCGGCGGCGAACAATCCGTTTTGACCGATGGGTAGAGCAAATACGGAGTTCTTCTGCTCATTCGAGATCATGTAGATAACCTTTCCATTCGCTGGGCTTTTGCAGGAAGGTCGCGCCGTGGCTTGTAGCACCAGCGGCGCAAGGACGAACGGAAGTACTGGCTTGAAGTGCATGGTGACTGGTTCGTGTATGAAACGTGTAGTTAGTTAAAACTAAGACAATGACAGGCCGGCTGTCTATGTTGTTGATACCTAGAAAGAACTAGGAGGTTGAGTTGGATTGGAGATAAAGAGGGACTTGAATTGAAGTTGGGAACTGTGGTGAATTGCTATTTTCAATGAGACTCGCTCATGTCTACCTATATATACGCACATGTTCGCGCTTCTCTTTCTACCTAGAAGCTACAATACCATCGCTTCAAACGTAGCTTGAGGTAGTTTGACAGATGATAGATGAATCGAAATTTCCGCTTTGGGAAGGGCGAAAGAGCCTCCGAATTAGTTCCTCACCTTTTGCAATCTGGAACTGCAGCTTCAGGGGTTTAATCTTACCTTCGAAATATCAGAAGTGGATGGTTGGTGGGGGTGAGACGTTGATAGATAATCGGAATTTCCTTTTTCGGACAAGCGGGAGAGCCCCGACTTTTTTCCCTAGTGTAGTGTAGTTTCGATGTCTGTTTCGAGGCCTTCCCCCAGATCCATCAGGGGCTCGCGACGTTTTGTCCTTCCAATACAACGTCCGTTGTCCGTTGTATACAGCATTTTCTGACCAACCCAGCACACTTTCAGGGCTTGCTTGAGGGACCTCCCCCTACAAACCACAATACTATAATTAGCGCCGATACGGATTGTGATGTATCAGGATCTACTCCGTACGTAGACCGGTTATTCGTCGCGGCTCTTTACATCCTCAGTAAACGATACGTCGGTTATCGCATTTCGCACGACAGTTCATCAACATCACGCCGGCAGACTGTCTTCGACACCACTTGGTCATAGTCAAAATGGCGAGCAACATCTTCCGCATGTTCTCACCTGAAAGTAGGTTTCCAACATTCAACCTTTCCAACTACCCTGAAAGGCGGCCAAAGTGATATTCTTGTGTTGGCCTAGTATAGTATCAACGCCAACACAATTCATCTCATTAGGTTCTAAAGAAGACCGTGTCAAGAAGCGTAAGGCACAATTGCGGAGAGCCCAACTGTCAGTGTCTTGACGACGTTCCAAAGCGCGACATCTAACGAGATTTTCAGCACCTACAAGGAGCGCAAAGAGAGATACACCAAGAATCTCGAGGACCGCGTCGCTGAGGCCAGAGCGAATGAGGCGGATATGTATCAAGAGATACACAGCCTGCGAAGGACAGTCCAACAGCTCACCGAGTTCATCCAATATCAAGGAATGCATGTCCCAGATGAGATCCGTCTAGCAATCGAATTAAGTCAGATCTCCGAGGGTTCTCCAGCAAGTCAGGTCTCCGAGGGTTCTCCAGCAAGTGACTGGGCACCCCAGCAAGAGTACCAGTTATCGGTTCGACATGCAGGCAACATCATGGCCCCCACCAATCGGTTACACTCCAGTCTCCATAAAGAGGGTAGGAAGGCTGAGATGACATCTAATCCGGGCAACCTCCTACGCCTTGGCGATCTTGACCCTCTGGCAGTAGGTATGCAGTTTGTCCTTGTGTAAGTCACAATGCCCCGAGAATCATGGAATGAGTAGAGTGCAGCTAATCCGTCTGACGTTAAACAATACCATCAGCCTAGAAAGTCCTTGTGTGAACCATCTTTACCCTGGTCCGGACAAGACCCACGAGCCCGGTGGGCATGCACTCACAGTCTCCGGCCAGCTGGCACCCGCCTACCCAAAGTCGGTCTTCGAATCGCACGCAGCGCATGAGACCTTCTGTCGGGAGATCCCGGAAATGTCGTTGCATTCCTTGTTAACCTTATCGTCCGAATTGTGTCCCGAGTCCGAAATTACTCCCATCATGGCTTGGAATCATATACGGTCTCAACCATTGTTTGGGGGCATAGAGGCTCGACATCTATGGAGTCTTGCCGAAAAGCTGCGTGACGCAGCCAAATGTCATGGGTAAGGCCACATATTTTCCATTTTACTATTCCTTCATGGAACGAAGCCGTGACCGCGACAATGCCTATGACTAGTTATTCGAGTCTTGTTAATGCTGTTGATAGGTTTGGCGCCGTCGTCAAGCAAGACTTTTTCGAGAAAATGGTGTCTGAAACACTTTTGGGCGGTCGTGCGTTTTGATCTCTATGGGTGATACCATCGATAGAGGAGCATGCCTCGCGTTGTTGTTGAGTGCCGCGGATAGTTTTGGAAAAGTCGATAAAAGACCAACTCGCAGCGATTGAGTTTATCATTCCTACCAACTTCATGGACAACCCCGGAAACATCGTTGTCACCTTACACATTGGATATAACCAGCATATGTTAAACACGCAGGGTTTATAACATGAGTACTTCTGCTCTACCAAAAGCTCACCCTACATTCATATAATAGGCATATGAGTAGGATCTTGAGTGCCAGGGGCAATCAAGTTGGCGAACTCTCTTTCGTCGCTGTAATCAACACTTCAAATCTCTTACACTAGGCAACAAGCTTACTGGAAAGCCTCGACGGCATGATGCTATGAGATTATCACCAAACGCAAGCTACAAGGCGAGCAAGATGTTACCAACTGGCAATCACTAATAACTACAATAGTACACACTTCCTTTCTTGTTTCATGTTTTAATTTATCAGCGAACTTTTCAACTTGAGCCTCAGTTGCCTACTACCTTGTCGAGCCGTTAATAGTAACACATAACATATGGTGATATCGCATTAGCTCAATGCCCGGAGTCGATTTCAGTGCAGACCCCTTTCTAAAATTAATCGTAACTCCGTACTACTCAATCCTGAATCTTCCCAAGCCCAGGTCTGTAAACATCAAGTCCATGGTGTGGGCAAAGGTATGTACGTAAAACATCCCAGCCCGTTCCCAAGTGTCGGTTATGGAATTTAGCTTCAAAATCATGATGAACATTGTTTTGAATAAACCACCAATGTAAACACATTGCCACGTCGATGTGTCTTTCAAACTTTCAGCCAGCTGTATATTGTATTTAGCATTGTATAACGATGATAGTTTTGCTTCGTGTTTCGCTATGACCCAGGGCCATGCCGCGTCTTTGGTGGGTTGATAGGAGATGTATCCTGGCGGCACCACTACCGCTGTAATGTGCAGGACTGTATAACTACAGCTCTCCTGGGACACACTACGGAGTTCGTGGAGCTCTATTACATTGCCTGTTTTTGAGTTTTCAAAACCTAGGGCTCGTACGCGATCATCAAACCACAGCTTTGATGATACTCTGATAAGGTTGTATTCCACTTCACCTTCCCAGCCAACCCAGGTCCAAATGGGATAGTTTTGTCGGCGCCGCAGTCTCGAGCCCGCCTTGTGTCTCCATGTGAGCGACCAGACAAAATAAGACGCCCCCTGTTCGCAATTATCCAGATATAATAACCCCCAAAAATTGCGCAAACATTGCGTCGGTTTCGAAAACCGCAGGATGATGCCTTGAAAAGCGTTCAAAGCATCCTCATCGTAGCGTAAGTTCCTGGCGGAATACGCCTCTACGTTTGAAAGATATTGACAAAAGGTATAGATAATTCTATGTTCATCACGTACAAGCTTGCCAAAAGGAATTTTTCGATTTCCACCAAAAATTCCGTTTCTTAGGTGCTCATAAGTCTTAGACTTCTTCTTAGTATGCAGCTTATCGAGCGGATTATAGACGCTTTCAAAGCAGCTCATAGTATTGCACTCGAAATATACTTGTTCATCAGTGAAGACGAGTCGACGGCGGCTAAGGACTGCCTCTTGATAAGTCCAACCTCGACTGGATTAATGAGAGGAGGCGATCAATTGGTGGGGGTCTTTCATCGATTAGATTACCGTTACATCCCCGTGCTTGACGATTGGTTGGTGAGTATGGGGTCTTCCACCAACGCTTGGTAGGCCATAGGTTTCGTCTGTCTCGGCAGCAGCGATGATAGTGAGCTCGGAATTCTGATAAATGGCATCCATTTGTTGGATTTGATCGTGTTTCACACTAGGGTTGTCCTGGTCAATGCAGAATCTATCAATCCACAGATGTTGGTATCCAAGAGCCTTCGTGACCTCAATTGAATCGAGTATAACTTGGGGTAATTGTTCTGGAAGCAGCTTTTTCCCACCGGTAATGCGAACTCCTCCGCAAGTTGTTTCCGATGTTCCCCAAACATAGCTCAGCGCTACGTAATGTACAACTGACTCGACTTCCTCAATACATAGCGTGTTGCAGTCAATGACCTGAAAGCCATGTATATGGGCAGGCTCAAGACAACACAGCAGCTTGTGATGCCGTGTGCAGTAGTCCAGCCAAGTTTAAGCCGTCCTGAGGCCGAAGAGTGAAGGTACTACTCGCGGGGCAAAAAGAAGCAAACGGTTTATATCCTGCAGTATAACTGCACACCCTTTGCTTCTAATGTTTTGATTCATCAGGTAGAATTCCGCCGAACGATCGCTTCTCCAGGGGAAGTTTGGTGGTACCACTATCAGACAGAGATGAATTACTTCTTCCCTGTTTTTGCTGCCATCTTCTAGGTCGGATCGGTGCAGGAACGACGTTGCGCGAATCTCGTCACCTTCGTCGTAATTTGTGTGATTGTTCTCCCCTTCTTGCTGTCTCATGCTTGCTCGAGAAGCGAAAAGCATTTGACACAGGGTACAGTTCGATTCTTGCGACTTGCGGTACCGATGGCCAACGTCAGCAACCAGAAGATCGTGGGTATCTTTTTTTATAGAATAACCCTAGTGGCCCATTCGGCTTCAACTGAATTGCTTTCTGAATGATGCCCGGGAGATCAAGCTGCGAGCAAAAGCTACAGAGACCTCCGTCATCGGGCGACTCGTTCAGCATTAGGTCAACAGCAGATACCCGCCGGATACGTTTCCTTGTATCGATCGGAGTCTCTGGCAGGTTTTCAGAATGCGCAGCATGCCTCTGATCAGAAGCAATGCTGGAGAAGCCACGCTTCTGTGTTTGGTGGTCAAGAACTGGATTTATCGCGCTCTCCGTCCCATTTTCGTCCATTTTATCAGCTGGTCAAACTGTCAGAATATCAACAACTGCAGGACTGTTGATTGTAAAATGAGGCGATCATTATCTGTTCCAACGATTGCGAGTATGTGATAGAAAGGATGTAGTGTAAAAGCGGTCCAGTAAGGCGAATAAGGTTGAAGTTTATAGATTTTAAGAGACTGTGGCGGGCTATGCGAAGACATCAACTCCATTACGTCCAGTAAGGTAGCACCCTTGGAGGTGCGTACTTAGTAGAGTCCAATTGGGCAGATCGTTCTTGGCGGAAGAGATGCACTTATATAAAAACAACATACCACATCTTCATTGCGTGTTTGCAATTACGTGAGAACCTACCTTGATGTAACGGAGCCGAGGTGGCATTTAGCGGGATAGGACGATACGGATATTACCAAATCTCACCCGATTCCCAGACCAGCATTTACCTGCGCTAGTTAGGATCTGGCTAGGACTTAGTTACACTACAGTAGTGCATTAAAGCCCTAAGTGATACTATTAATAACTATGGCGATTCTGTTCTTAGCTTAGGGGCTCGGTTAGGTGCTTCAAACTGTACAGTATGGTGTACTGTACCAGTACATAGTAGCAAACAAACCAGCTACTGTAAGTCAGAAGTCATTCTACTCGCGGTCATCTAGATAATGTATCAACCTCCTGCGCTTCTCGCTATAACGTGATTGTTCAAACTTAAGGCTTCATTCATGTCCGGCTTGCGTTACATAGAAAGTTTTCGACCTAATGCTTTGGGCTTTCTTTTATGTTGCATATATGTACCTTATCTACTCGGTAGTTAGCGTACTACTAGCACAGCTAGACAGGGCCATCAACACTTCATATGTGGAGACCAATATCCTAGAACGACCTCACTTTCCATGTTACATAGTACATAGTAGAGAATTCTAACCAGGCTCTACTATGTAGCGATTCGGGAAATACCCAGATATACAAGGGGGTGTAGCAGGTATGATGGACAGTGCCTATATGGCTACCCCGCACGGGTCTTTCATGTCAATTACCTCCATCTCTTCTACAACATCAATATCCACTCGCTTCTCCTACAGGGCAGAAACTAGCACTAGAGTGTGGGTACTACGTATAGACTATACGAAACGAAACTATAACAGGACAAAAACACCACGAGCGAGCGCTCTTGGGCATACTTTAAAAAAGCAAGCAATCTCAATATGGTTGAGACGCTACTATGTTGATTGTCCCAGCACAATATGACTTCCACTCTCTTTTCTGGCTCTCAATGGCCGAGTGAGAATGTCTCGCAAGACATTAGCGATCAGCCCACTGACCCTTTGTACCATGACCTCCAACCAGAATGGGACGCAATCGAAGACGAATCAAGTACAGAGTACAGAAGCGAGACGACAAGCCTGAGCCCCAGCTATGGCGATGCCCCCGAGATGTGGAATTCTATCTGGCTGCAAACCTCGGTTCTTGCAAGCTTCATCGTCATTTTCATCGCGTTGTTCCTGGTCACTATTATTCTGTATCACTTCTCCGAGGTGAACTATGGCCTAAGTACCGAGAGTGCCGCCAGACAATATGGCTGGAGATATGGACCGACAGCCTTCTTAACTGTCGTTCTCAGCTTGTGGGTTCAGGTCGATTACTCTAACAAGATATTAACGCCATGGCGAGAGATGCGCCAAGGTCAGACGAAAGCGGACAGGAGTGTGCTTCTGGAGTATATCTCTCCTTTCATGATAATTGTTATTTGGCGATCAATAAAGCAGCGTCACTGGGTTGTAACAGCGTCTATTCTGGGCATTCTACTGATTCAACTAGCTGTGAGAATATAGTCTCTTGCGACAGCTAGCTCTATTTACTAACTCTGATCTTAGACTGTCTTTTCTACCGGTTTGTTCGTACTTCAGCCCACAGTATTGGATCAAGACGGCATCCCTGTTACTATCAAGAGCACATTTGATGGAACCGACTTTCGCATGACCAACACTAGTTCTACCATTGGGACCAGCCCGGCCATTTTATACTATGGCACACGAGTAAATGGCCTTACGCCGCAACCTGGTGTTGATGTTTCTCGTGGACTCGTAGTGCCAGACTTTGAGCCCCTGGCCGACGTAGCTGCCGCCAGCGGTACCAACTATACCAGCACAGTGCAAGGCGCGGAGGCGAGCCTCGAATGCGAATACATTCCAGGGCTGAATAATGCGACCAAAACCTCACTACCATGGCGAAGCATTTTATCGTCATTCTTTGTGTTGAACATTACTACGCCGTCTTGCAACATAAGCGACATTATTGTTGGTCAGGGTCCGGACCATAACTTGTAAGCCCCAAGTCTAACTCTCTCGGTTCCGGAAACAGAAGGCAGTATTGACTCTGAACTTGCGGCGACGGTCCTAAATGGATACTAACAATTTGCTATTTCTCAGTTACCACCAGCCAAATGCGACGCAAGCCTACCAGGGTTACTTCGGTGACTATTTATGTGACCCGAGCATCAATTACGAGCTGTTTGACTTGCCAGACCCCTCGAACACAACATTGGAGCACCGTGTAGTCATGACGATGGTCGATCTTCGGTTTCCAAAGAACGACGTTACGAAGGCCGGCCCCGGATATTTTTACATTCACAACCTCACTGTAGCTATCTGCAAGGCTGGATATACCATGGGCGACTACGATGTGACTTATACGAACGGAATAGACGGCCAAAGTAAGTCATGGACTGTCAACGAGGTTTCGAAGTCGGCATCAGAGATACCCGGTTTTTCGCCTGTTCAACTTGGTGCAGCCGTTCAGTCTTCCTTAGACCAGGCCTACTTAGGGACTGGAGGGCAGGACTGGGTCCTTTCCGAACAGGTACCATCTTTCTACCAGATACTCTCAGCTATGAACGGCAATGTTAGTATCGGGTACTTCATGGAGCCACAGCGTCTAATCGAGAGCGGCACTGCGGCTTTCAATGGTATAGCGGCTCAGCTCATTCACAAACACATGATGAAGCCATCTAACACAACCTCTAATGGCACACTCCTGTATCAGGAGGACCGCCTATGGGTTAGAGGTCTCTCCGTGGGCTTCATGAGCGCCTCCTTTATTTTGTTGGCTGGGATTTCCACCATCCTGCTTTTCTTCCGGCCGTGGAACGTGGTTCCTTCTGACCCCGGTTCAATAGGCGCAACCGCGCTTATCCTCGCAGAGAGCTCTGCACTACGGCGTCTCCTATCGGGGTTGGGGGCTGCGAGATCACGCGAGATCGGAGATAAACTTTCCCCGTATAGTTTCCGGAGTGTCATTTCTCCAGGGCCTCAAAAGATGTTTACTGTAGTGCCAACTGAGCACAGGCAACCAATAGCATATCAGGAAGCACCCGACGGCAGCTCGTCTCGGCCCGAGCACTGGTGGGCTCCCTCTGCTGTGAAGTGGTGGTATCAGTTGATTGCCATCCTGCTTCCCCTCATTATCATCGTCGCCCTTGAGGTAGTTCAGCGTCTCTCTGATCAGAACAATGGCTTTGTGGATCTTGGCTCTGACGGCTATGCCGTGTATCATGGGTTTTCGACCTATATCCCTGCCGTTGTTGCCTTCATCGTCGCGAGTATGTTTGCTAGTATGCAGTTGGCAGTCTGCATCCTTGCCCCTTGGATGGCGTTGCACAAAGGGAGTGCACCGGCTTCTAGATCTTTATTCCTCAACTTGACCAACCGACTCGGGCCTCATCGTATGTTTTTGGCATTTAAGAATGGCAATTTGGGGGAGGTCTTAATCATGACTTCTGCGTTCTTCGCCGCCTGGCTGCCCATCCTCGTGTCCGGCCTTTATTTCACTGTCTCTGCTACAACATCTCAGCTAGTTATCTTCACGCAAAATGACGTTTTCGAGTAAGTTGTTTAGAACCTTCGATCCTTTATGACAGATGGACTTGGGTACGAATAGCTGGCCACCAAGCTATATGTCGTCTTGAATTGCTTTCGAGTACCCCGAATCTTCTTTATATTTTGATCGTCACTAACACCCGCACTGCATAGTTTCAAACAAAACAATCTCTTCTACGAAGACGACCTTGCAGGTACCGTCGCAGGTCTGATTGCCTTCAACGACCTGCCATATCCAAAATGGACGTATGAAGACCTCGCCTTCAATGTATTAGAAGCGACGAACGTCCCTGAAAGTCAAATTACAGGCAGTGAAGTGCCGTTGGTGACCAGGTTGCAAGCAACGCGACCGTCACTGGATTGCACTGTAGTTCCACAGCGCTCGATGATGCCGGTCTGGGATAGTAAACAAACGGAGCGTAAAACGATTCCGGATGACAAAGTGGCTCTTAATCTGACATCCGTTGTTCCCTGGATGTGTGAGCGGCGCAAAGGCAATATTACAAGTGTATCATGGTTCCAAGGGTTTTCCCTTCCGAAAGACGGCCGCCCGATTTATTTCGGAGACGCTAGTGTTCTCACGGTAAGTAGTTAGATACCGTCCTTCTCTGCTTTTTATTATGTCCAGGCCTCTATATTCTCCTAATTCCTACCAAAAGTGACTCCAAAGAGGGATAGCTAACGCGAACGGGAAGTGGACAAATGGCCTTTCAGGTAACAGAGCCACTACTACTGATATAAATCGTCCCGGGGCGACTTTCTATTCACCAGAAGCTGTTGCCAACTGGGTAGGAGGCTATGGCTGCCCATCATTTGCAGTGACTCTGGGGCGAGGATCGGCCGTAAGCAAGGTCTTTAAGAACAGCACAACATACGACTTCGATATTGATGTCACGAGTATTCTGTGTTCGCAACGCATAGAAGTTGTCGATACCGATGTTACGCTAACACTGCCTTCGCTTGGAGTAATTTCGCAAGACAATCCGCCTGTTCCTGACGAATCTACCGCACAATATCTCATAAACCAATTGTCGAATTATACGGGTCAGATATTTGAGTTTCCGCTCAATAATCTCCTTCTGACAATCGCGTACGGTACCGGGAATGTCACGGTCTCGAACCCAGACGGCTCTGACGTCGACGATAACCAGCTCGATGCTTTCGTGAAGTTTCTTGCCACGGCGAACGCTTCGTCGCCTATAGACAGCCTTGTTGGACAGAATAATGCTCAGAATCTGATCGACGCTACGAACAGGCTTTACAAGACATACATGCCCCAGGCCATTGACAGAAATATGCGGACGAAGGATCTTGAGACCAAGGTAGCCACACCAGATTCCGTTGCCGCTAAGACCGAGCCTATCCGTTTTACGGCCCAGCCCGACTTTCCCGGCCGATTACGCCTGGCGCAAGAGGCTGCCCCCAAAATTGCTCTACAGGCTATCCTTGGGCTCATAGCCTTGTGCGCGGTCATTAGTAGAGTACTGCTCCGAGGCATCGACAAGGTAGTACCACATAACCCTTGCAGTATAGCGGGGAGAGCAGCACTCTTCGCCGACGGCGAAGTCAGCACGCGCAAGCTCGTACCGTATGGGGCTGAATGGAGGACAGAATCAGAGCTCAGTAGAGCTGGTATCTACGAGGGCTGGCTGTTTAGTCTTGGGTGGTGGGAGAGTTGGGGAGTGTATAAGTATGGAGTCGATATTGGTTGGATTGATCGAGGTAAAGTGGAAAATTAGGTATAGAAAGTCTCAGGGGCATTTCTGACAGCGGACACGATTATTATAATCTTGAGGCGATTTGCTAGGCAACAGTCAAATAGAAACCCTTGTGAGAAATCTCCACGTTCGGGCGAACACGTCTGGTTCTCAGAAGGATATCATCACCCGCTCACGGACCTCGGTTGGCCTGCCAAATGTAACTCGTGCAGACCTGTTGGTTAAATCCATGACAATAGTGAAGAGTGTCTCGGCTACCGATTTACCCTCTTGCCGTCTATTGATGGAACTAGGGTATCCGTCCGTGTCTTGAAAAACATCCGTTATAGTATCAAGGGTTGGGTCGGTGATCCGGGCCGTGAGCTCACGGATCCGTGCAAGTCGCGCTGGTGAGTCATCCAGCCAAGGTGGCTCATCGACGCCAGACTTGTCGAGGACCAGGTGGTTCGTATGGCATACTCGTTTTGAGTCATCCATAGCCACCTCCTTCACCCACTTGCTTGTACACTCGAGTCCCGTCGAGCCCGTAGCGTCTCCAATCAAGATATGTCCACTACCGGCAACGCCGGCCAGCTCGATGGCTCCGACAGCGGCCACGCGTGATGGCGACTCCAAGACTTTGCGTAGTGCGAAGTGAATGGGCAGCTTTGATGGGTCTACACCACGACACTTGATGGCATTCAGGCAGCAACCGACTCCCTTACTGTTGAGCCCGATCTTGCCAATGATGCCGGCCTCAGTCACCATGGAGAAATCTGGGATGCCAGTGCCTGGTTGCGAGACGTGACAGATGACGAGGTTTCGCCCTTGTTCAACCATCCAATCCCAGTTCTGACCGAGTAAGGATCTCGATTCTGTCAGCCATCCGAGACTGGTGCAGCCATCGCTCGGAATTCTCGTGATATCCCTTCCTACATCTGAAAAGAGGCCAAACATGATCTCGGTCCGTATGTTCAGGGCTAGTATGTCAAGGAATGTTGAGTTTGATCCCTCGGCGATACCTTTGATCTCCTCTATATACCGTGGCGTGATGGTTTCAAGAGGCCAGACATATTTCGCAGCTTCTTGCCGGACTTCAGGCCATGTCAATGAGCACGAGGTTTGAAACAATCGGGTATAGAAATCTATTGAGCCTGTGATCTTATCTTTGGCGGTGATACCATGAATTACACCTATCTTGAGAGCGCGCCATTTAGCGAGGTTCGATGATCGTTGAATCACGAGACGCAGTCGATGCGTAGAGTTCTTACCTCGTAAGGGCTTCCTGTGCACTTGATTTCAATCATACTGCCTGTAACATGACGTTTCCTGTAAAAATCCCGAAAAGAGAACTTGAAATATGTGCTAGCTGGTATTCTCTAGTGAGAGTCTAAACATGAACTTCTTCTAATGTAGCGAATATCTGGTCTTGTTAACGTTCGAAAAGATAAATTAAAGATTCATATACCCTCCCCGCATTATGATGGTATTACGACAATTGCCGGGTGGTGGAGCCCCTCATGCTTCCCCTGGAATAACCTTGGTAAGAAGTCCTTAGCAGCGGTACTTGTTGGCCCCGTGGGCGCGCCACATGCACTGTCAGTTACCGTTTCCAAGAATAGTAAACCCATATGATCCAGAAATAGGTGCTTGGAACTTACTTAGATATTTCGGCGTCTCCTGTATTCGTAAAGCGCTTTACGGAACCCTGGATTATCGGAATGTCTTGCTGGTGCGAGACTTTCTACGGTAATGCACTAATTAAACCTTGATTCTAAAAGGTGCTCAACAAAGCAGAGTGAAAATAAACAGGAGAAGTACGTCCTACTGCTAATATCTAATGACAGCAGCATGTGATACTCCAAGGAATAGCTGCCCGGTCGGCATTGATTAGACCTATGTAATGCTCCTCTGCTCTGTTTCAGGCCAATGTCTCGTTATATGCAGTGCACTATATCTATTTCTGTGACAGCATTCGCCACATATGGTAATACAGTAAAGATACGTGCGACAATAAGTTCGCCGTCGATCTCCCTCCCCTGCCGAACCCGCTACATGCTTTGGGATGATGTACCGGAACAACCCGTTCGTTAAACGGCGGAATTAATCAATCTCATCTTGAAATATAAGCACTTATACGGGCTGCACCGTGGTATCTGCTTTCGTTCGATATAATAGGTGCACATGCCGCACGTCTGACCCCAGGCACACACCCAGTATGCATAGAGTACCTCAGTACGTAGGAGCCAAGGGCTTGGATGCGTGGCTGTGACGTTTTAGGCCACTTTAGGATAAGCAGGAGTGGGAGGATGGGGAAGTGGGTGCTCACCAGCACACCTTCGTCACTGGCTCGTTACTTTGTAAATAGTGTAGTAAGGTAAGAAAGCTGAAACGGGCAACCGGCGGTCCTGCGGCAGGAATTGCGGCGAACACTGCCCTGTCAGTTAAGGGCTGTTGGTGACATTCGCCATGCAGTATAGTACTACGTAGTTACTGGTTTTCTGTGAGGCAGGTGGCTTATGAGGGTGTGTTTGGGTAGGAGGCGAGGGAGGTAGGAAGCAACGCGCACTCCATCTGACCTCATCATTCATGATCTGCGTTTCTGGGCTCGGCTCGGTTCCTGTTGTCTAACTAATGAGGCTAGCCCGGGTAGTAGTGAAAAGCAGGCTGTGAGGATGAAAGTCCTAAACCAAGACTATTACACTAACTAGACCAACTAGAGCCTGCATATATATATATGAGTTGAATCATCAGCCCGATCTCATTGAAACATTGGAGCCTGGTATTGAGTAATTCGGCTGAGAGTCTCGTGGCCTCGTTCCGCCTCCATTGATAGCTCTTGTCGCCAAGTCACGCGGCACGGTCACAGCCTTCTGACTCCAACGTCGCGACGCATTGCCTTATGATAAAAGGGATGTGCAGCGTCCACCTAGGTATTCAAGATGACGCCTACTCGTAGATACACGCCATCGCTCGAGATGCAAAAACGCACGCGAAAAGAGCGTCATTTTGACGAGACGGAGCAGGATCTGCCCGATTTCTCGGGCAAAGTCTCTACCGTTGCGGTCGAGCCGACGGCCAAGGACAAACTCTACGCTGCCCTCTCTTATTTTGGGAAGAAGAATCCGTTTTCCAGGCCCTTAACAGCCGATGATACAGTATGGCTCCTGGACAATACTGCGTATCGCAACGAGAAGACGGGTCTCTGGGAGGCTGAATATGTCGCTGCCATGTTTTCGCAACACTCTTCCTCTCCCGTCATCGATGCTGTTAGCGCCATCGCCGACAAGATCAAGTTGGAAGAGCGCGACCCGGCGTATCAGACCATTGAGAAAAGACTCGGGCCATTTGTGCAGGACATCAAGCCTGGGACACACGTCAAGACACTATACAGAGGAAAGTCGCCGATGAAACTGGGGCCTAGCGGACACAACGGCATCAGTAGCGAGATCAAGAGGCTGCCTAGTGGTGATGACGGCAACCTGGTCCCTACGTTTGCACATGTCCCCAAGGGTGCGAATGGCCTTCTCGAGATGAGGACATTTTTTGCGGATGCCGAGGGTTGGGGCGTCATATCAGGTACGACGACAACAGTGGCTGGGGAAGCACACCTGTATTCGAACGGGCGACTAACGCGGTGCAGATATCGATGACACGATAAAAGTCACACAAACCAGTGACCCCATCGGCATTCTACGAACAACGTTTATCGATACCCCGGAGCCTACTCCGGGTATGCCCGAGTTGTATAAGCACATTCACTCCCTCATCACACCCAATTCGGCGTGGTTTTACTTGTCGGCATCGCCGTACAACCTCTACCCGTTTCTTCGCGACTTCCGCCAGAATCATTACCCCCACGGCACCATCATCCTACGCGATTCGAGCTGGATGAGCGTCCGGGGGCTTTTGACCACTCTGACGCTCGGTACCGAGGACTACAAGGTTGACCGCATGGAGAAGGTTTATGCCTGGTTACCGAGGCGGAAAATGATCTGTATTGGCGACTCGACGCAGTCGGACCCCGAGGCTTATGGTGAGATGTAAGTCACAACGATCCTTCAGATATGCACGATGTTTGTTTTACTTGTTGCTCTTGCTCCTTTGTCTTCATCGCGAAGACACCTTATTGACGCACATCAATTACCAGCTATCGAAGATATCCGCACTGGGTAAAGACTATTCTCATTCGCAAAGTCGAGGACATAGCAGCCATTGGCATCGAAGCGAAGAACGAGCCCGAGCGATTCGAGGAGGCCTTTAAAGATGTGCCGCGTGACGTCTGGCATGTATTTTCAGATCCGGAGACTTGTCAGAAGGTCATTGAGGATGCCGTTTCGAAGCATTAGCATCTGATGGGATTGGATGCACACATATAATTAGTATTGGCCTTTTGGAGTTTGCTTGGTTAGGAAGGTAAAGTTGGTATTAGGAACTATAGAACACCCGTGCTGATGGTTGTAGGGGCATATTCTAGTCCTCATTTCTATTTGCTGTACATTATGGATGCTTGATACCCCTCGGCTTTTATGGTTGCATCGCGCAGGCTTGTTCCATGGTGCCGATGCAGTACATTCCTAGTCTTCGCGATTTAAATATTATAGATATTTCCCTATGATAACAAAGGTGTTCCCATGGCTGACTTACTGGGTTTGAATTCTATGCCAAAAATATACGTTACATGTGCCCCTCTCGGTGTAAGTAAAGTGATGTTGGTGGCTTAGGATAGTGCATCTCGGATGCCCGGAGAATCCACCTCTGTGCAGCTTCACGTCATAGCCGGGGATCTCGATCGTCATGCATACCTATGTACACACGGGTTGACATAAAGTGTAGTCAAATAGTATTAGTAATGGACTATTTTTGCATAGCTCAAATGAGTACAATACTGTGGTGTACTTCAAAGCAATGCTCTGCTTCCATTAATCCTACGAAGCTATTCATGTTTGCCTCTAGGCTTTCGTCAACGATTACCTACGTATGCCCCAAAGTAATTCACACGAGTGTAATTCATAAAGCGGCACCAGTCTTCTATCTCTCAGGCAGAATATACACTTACCACACTTCTACAATGTCAGCCCCAAAGCGACAAAAGTCCGCGAAGGGTAAGTGGTGGGTTTGTATGGTTAACCGCAAAAGTACTGACTTCCAAATTCTAAGACGTTCCGTACGAACTCATCTACTGGCCGGGCAATCCTGGCCGGGGTGAGTTTGTCCGCCTAGCCCTTGAAGAGGCTGGCGCCGACTATACCGACACCGCACACACGGAGAAGGGGATAGATCAAACGCTGGCCCAAATCGACGACCAGAATGTCGGGGATGACAACAACCCCCCTCCTCTTGCACCCCCTATCCTCCGACACGGCGACCTAGTCATCAGCCAGACATCCAACATCTTACTGTACCTGGGTCCCAGGCTCGGCTTGGTGCCGCCCGCCGAAGGTGAAGACGGCGACCCGGACGCGCTGTACCGAATTAATGCCCTCACCTTGACGGTCCTGGACGGGTTGAACAATGAGGTGCACAACTGCCACCACCCGATAGCGTCGAGTCTGTATTACGAAGACCAGAAAGAGGAGGCGCTGCGGAAAAGCAAGGACTTCGTCCAAAATCGGTTGCCTAAGTTTCTAGGGTACTTCCAGCGGGTACTCGAAGGCAAAGCTAGCGGAGACGGGCCGTGGCTATACGACGGACGGCTGACTTATGCGGATCTAGTCTTGTTCCAGGTATGTTATTCCGTCAACCAACTCGGACGATTGATGGGGTAGTTAGAAGTCTTGAGTGACTGGACAGCCATCAGACAAGATCTTTCAGACTAATGACTTGAGAATCACCACTACAGGCCATCGACGGCGTCACGTTCGCATTTCCAAAAGCCATATCGGCGGCGAAGACTTCGGGGAATTACTTGTACGTGTTCAGGTTGTATGACGCTGTGAAGGAGAGGCCGAAGATCAAAGAGTACCTCGCCAGCAAGCGAAGACAAAGCTATTCTCAGGGTATCTACCGATACTATCCCGAGCTCGATTTAGCCGAGGAAGATATGCCCCAGCCTAGCGCGAGCAACTAAATAGTCCAAGATTATCGTATTGAAGCCTTCACGGATACGTCTCATAGCGATATCGAAGGGGCTTTAACAGGTACATAAGTAGAACAAGTACGGACTTGATTAGGTTAGGGTGCCAGATGTTGAAGTATTGATGACTGAACCTTCTGTGTATAGTATGTGAATATATTTTAGCCTTGGAATTGAAATGTTTATATGCCTTGTTTTCTATACTCAGCAAGTCCTCAGAAGAAACAATTCTTCGTCTACGCAGTATGCACGATGAGCGCGGGTGCGTATGTAGAGGTCTATGTACTGTAGAGGCCGTCTGAAATGGTACCTAAGTACTTTACCTAGCAAAACCGGGGCGGCGGCACAAGCCGATCGAAATGCAGGGGTTGCACCACTGGGCTTGTGGTCCGCCCCCATTCCCCAATCCTTAACTAAGTACCTAAGTTTCTATTTGCACCCTGAACGTCAGCTGAATGCCCTGTCTCATATGAGCATATGAGGCTATCACACGGCGTAGACCTACCACCACCACTACGTATAGTACATAAGCTGTCATCTCACACGGGATCATCCGAATCTGGTCTACGACATGCATACCTAGGTGTATAGCAGTTGGTCTTCCGAGATAAGTAACGAGCTCAACAACGACATACATCATCAATAGTCAGTCCATCGGCCCTAACTAGTCGGCAACGATCATGCCTTGTATGCTTCTCGTTTCAAAGTAGAAAGTAATGCGAGCGGTGCCATTTCAACCATGTCCCACGGAACTCGCTCTCCAGCATCATCAGGCTTGCTACCGATGCCGGGTTCTCCTTCTGCGTCCTGGGTTCTCTACAAGGCCCGCCTGGCCTCTTTTTTTCAGCATTCCGATGTCTCAGTCCTCGTCGCATTCTGGCTCTTCGGTACGTCTTCCCCTAAGTAGTCAACTTCTGCTGTCGCTGCCTCCTCACTAACTTGGTTTTTGCGTTGAAAAGGGTTGATCAACAATGTCCTCTATGTCATCATCCTCTCCGCCGCCCAAGACCTCGTCGGTTCCGAAGTACCAAAGGGCCTGGTCCTCCTCGCCAACATCCTGCCCTCCTTCGTGACGAAGCTAATCGCTCCTTACTTCATACACCGCGTGCCCTATTCGATCCGGATCGTCGCCTTCGCCGCCATCTCGTCCGCCGGCATGTTCATGATCGCATTCACTCCCCCTGATAAATCCGTCGGGACCAAGATGGTCGGAGTCATGTTGGCAAGCTTAGCCAGCGGTGGCGGCGAGCTTAGCTTCTTGGGCTTGACACATTACTACGGCCACGGGAGTCTCGCCGCATGGGGTAGCGGTACAGGGGCGGCCGGGCTGGTCGGTGCTGGGCTTTACGTCTTGTTGACCGACTGGTTTGGGTTCAGCGTGAAGAATAGCCTCCTTGCTTCGGCTTATTTACCCGTCATCATGCTGGTCAGTTTCTTCCTCGTGCTTCCGAAGAGGCCCCTCCGAGAAGCGGCGAAAGCTGGGGAATACCAGCCTCTTCAGGACGCTGATGAGGCTGCGTCCGAGCCTGTCAACGACATTCCGACTACCGATGCCGCCTCAAGTCTTCTCACGCCGGGCCTTGCTGTTGCTTCCACTGCCCTCACTAATCCCAAGGAAAGCACTTGGTCGAGGATTGAGGCCAACCTTGGCCGCGCGAAGTCTCTGTTCTTTCCATACATGCTTCCCTTATTCCTGGTTTACGTAGCCGAATATATCATTAACCAGGGTGTATCACCAACCTTGTTATTCCCGCTGGAGTCGTCGCCTTTCAGCGAGCTACGAGACTTCTATCCCATGTATGGCTTCCTATACCAAGTCGGTGTCTTCGTCTCTCGCTCGTCCATTGCATTCATCCGAGTGCGCCAGCTCTACTTCGCATCCCTTTTCCAAGTTGGAAATCTTGTGCTATTGACGCTTCACTCGTTACTGAACTTCATTCCGAACGTCTATGTCGTATTCGTCATCGTCTTTTGGGAAGGTCTGCTGGGAGGAGCTGTGTATGTGAATACGTTCGCCGAGATCATGGAAAACGTCCCTTTCTCGGAGAGGGAGTTCAGTTTAGGGGCAACAAGCGTAAGTGATAGTGCCGGTATCTGTGTCGCCAGTTTCATAAGCATGGCCATGGAAGTTTGGTTGTGCAATTACCAAGTCCAACACGGAAGAGATTGGTGCAAGAAAATTAAAGCCGGATAGCGACGTTGTTAGATAGGCCATTAAATAAACAAAATAATCAGCTTGTTCAACCTCTCGTCTATGAATGGTACGATCCAGATGTGTCCGTAGCTGGGTGTCACTCGCTTGAACAACGGCCTGTACTCAGTGATTAGATCAAGTTTGCCTCATTGGTAACTGCTACACAGTCCACTCAACACAGTGAGAGGTATTTCAATCGAACACACGGGACGTGACTCTACTATGTTTGCGGAGCATGTAGCAATATTTCTGGGTATCGACCACAAGTAATAATAGGAGGACGCACAGAGAGGCAGGTTTAGAATACACGAAGTCTTAGATAGACAAAACTATTCCGAGGCTTAATAATCGCTATAAACAAATAAAAGATAAACAACTGGAAATCTATTCTTAGAAATTTACAAGTAAAGCATCTATCATAGTGTCAGAGGTCTATTTTGTTTTGTTAAAAAAAGAAGAAAAAAAAGACAGATACTCGCGATCCCGTGTATAGTATGAGTATGTTAGTTACCTCCTATGTAGATTGTAAGCATCACATATTAGTATTGAAGAAGTTGCAGGCATGATTGGTAGATACACAGGCTATTTAATACATATATCTTCAAGCTCCTCGCCGTCTAGTCAATTATAATAATGTTACAAAAATACCGACATGGGAGCCAAACACAGCAGGCAGTATAGCACGTAGGCCTACATCTATCTCACTCCGTCTTCACCTTTCTATCTCCGTCATCATCGTCGTCGTCGCCTTCTTCCTCCTCGGCCTTAATCTGCCGGTCTTCATCCTCCTTCACCTCCTCGCCCGCCTCGCCCTCCACCTTCCCCTTCCTAAACGCCTTCCTCAACTCGCAGCGTCCGAGACTCTTCCCGCCAGCCCGACACTCGGCGCAGTCCTTGCCGTGCCGCACGATCAGGACGTGCAGGCCGTACTTGTCCTCGTCGGGGATCCGCGCGTCGAGGTGCGCGTGCGCCTGGTCCCGCGTGGCCCCGGGCGGACGCCACCCCAGCAGGCCCGTGATGCGGTGCACGTGGGTGTCGACGGCGAAGCTGGCGCGGCGCAGGCAGAACAGGAGGACGCAGCTGGCCGTCTTGGGCCCGACGCCCTTGAACGCGAGCATCTCGCGCATGGCGTCCTCGTCCGACGCCCCGAACAGGTGGTCGAGCGAGTACGCGCCGTACCTGTCGCGCGTCTGCTCCAGGATACTAAGAATTACCTTGGACTTGACGACCGCCAAGCCCCCGCTCTCGATCGTCTTTGCCAGCTTCGCCTGGCCGCCCGCCGCGATGGCCGCCCACGCGTCGCTGCCGCCGTACGCGTGGTCCATGGCCAGCTTCGCCCGGCTGCTGTTCGCGTCCGACGTGTTCTGCGACAGGATCGTGCGCACCAGCGCGTCGAGCACCGACGCCGAGTCGCCGCACCCGGCGCGCGATGCGGGCGCCTTGACGTCTCCCCCCGGCCGCTTCCGCTCCCCGTGCAGCGAGGCGAGGATCTCGTGCGCGAGCTTGCATTCCTCCGGTCGCGGGCGCGCAAAGTCGGGATAAGGCGACTGCCGCACCGCGGCGAATTGCGAGTATGACTTGAGCTTCTTGGCTTGTAGATCTGTTGTCGTCTTCTTGGCTTTGCTTGGGCTGGGGATTTCGGTGAGTGTGTGAGCTGAGCTATCATTGTTCTCTGCTTCTACTTTGACTGGTGGTGATGATGCCGGAGACCCGCTGTCGGCTTTTGCTTCAACCTTCACGCCATTCTTCGAATTTCGCCTCCCCTTCTCTTCTTTAGTTTGCACGTGTTGTTTGAGGTCATTTTCAGATTTGACCCGCTTGCTTCGCCGAAGCTCAGCGGAGGGGAGTGAGTCCGTGAGGCCTCTCTTGGTTTTGGTTTTGGCTTTGGGCAGCGTTTTCACCTCGTTGGTTTTGGCTTTGGGCAGCGTTTTCACCTCGCCCCCATTCTCAATCTCACTCACACCACTCTCATTTTTGATCTCTTGCTCATCATCTATCTCAATTTTTGGTGGTGTCGCGTATCTCGCGCTGCGCCGACGATTCGTAGAGTCGCTCACGACCTTCGTCTTGTCGTTTCGTGTGGCCTTGGCCATGACTGAAATGAACTTGGGGACTGGACCTTGGTATTTAGTTCTCGCCGGAAATCGCGAACGCCATGCGATGTTGAATTCGACACGGCGTGAGAATGGACGCCAATTATTATGTGAGAATATGCTAAATGAACGGCTCATAGACAAATTTTACCAGTCGTGGCCATGAGATGTAAATTAGTAGGAATATCTTCTGAGAGACGGTTAGCCAGAATATGGTGATGTCAGGGGGTTGAATGCAGTCTAGTCCCCTGCCACGCCACCAGGACAATTATTCCCTGCCTCCCGATTCCGAATCCAGTACAGCAGTTTCATCATCTTGTAATATTTATATTAGTAGGAAGATAAAAACATGAGATATTTTATTTCATCATTCTTTTCCGATAAGAACAAAATGAGTATCGGGTGTATGGATGCTAATACTTCGTATCTAATATGCAACGTATTATTCCTTGTTCGTTATTGGCCAGCAGTCTCTCTATTATACAAACAAATCGAGTTCGTAAAAATACCAAAATGAACAGAGTTTAGATGGCATGACATCTAAGATTCGTCTGAACGCCTGAAACTGGATCGGATTCACATGTGCGGATGGTACCTGGCCTTGCTAAGTAGCTCGTGGTTGTGCTGTGTATGCAGGTTCTTTCAAGGTATTCAATGAAACTCTACGGCCAAGCATGCTATACTCCAAATCCCAACCTGAAAGAGGATTTACTAACGGCCTGGGTCCGATCTCACTCTTTCTTCTTCAAACCAACTCCTTTCCGAAGTCAGATGCTAGCTTGCGCTGGTTGGCAACCCAAGGTTGGTCTAGGCGACTATACATGCCTTCTATGAATACATAATGTTACACGACGGGTCTTTCAACCCGCGCGAATCTTCGGGCTTGCCTTTCTTCCGAGGCCCAGCCATTTTCTCACACCTCCCCCGTTTTGAGGCGCAACCAGTGTCGTGTTCTCGGCCACCGGAGTAACCGGACAAGCACCCGCATCTGTGGCCTGAGATGACTCCGAACCCAACACGCCGGAACCAGTCAAGTCCGCCTGTAGAGGTGGTGGACGATTACGCAAAATCGGTGGTGGCGTGGCATTCGCGAATTCATCTTCAGCCACTTGGATCGGACGTATTGTCCAAGGCATGGTCGCAGGTGGCGGGACACTGTTCCTACCAGACGGCCTTCTGAGATGACGTAAATAAGCCGGTGATGCTGGAGGCCCCCGCTGCGACACCGACGAGGGGAAAGTCGGTTCCGTGGCGCTCGTGGGAGCGCCGTAACTCTCAGAACCGGATCTTCTGAAGAGTGAGTTGAGGCCCAGCCCGCGTGCCCGCGACTGCAGGCCCGAGATGGGCGGGTATTGGCTTCTCTTCGTAGTTGCCCCGGCATTCGTGTGGGTTCCCGACCCATCAAGGCTGTTGCGTCTTCCGTTCGCATCAACCCCAAGGACGCTACCCTCTCGAGAAGAAACTTTTCCAGTCTTCCCAGTAAATGAGGACAGCAAAAAGTGACCCGCAGCTTGAGCATTCAGGCTTGATCTACGTGAAGGAAGCTGTGGGCCGTCTGGCGCAGGCTCAATCGGGTCGGGTTCGGGCGACCGTAACGAAGCTCCCAGCTCGTCTATGGGATCGCGCTTTAACGCTGGGTCGGGCGATCCAAGAAAACCAGCACCCTTAAGTGCACCAAACATAGCGTCCGGTTGCCAGCCTTCGGAGTCAGCGGGGAAGGAAAACAAGTCCGGAGATGGGGAACGTCTACGCTCATGGCGGCGGGCGCTGGAGCGGGCATTTGCCTTGTCGGGTTTGTAGCTCTCACGCATCCAGTAGTCATAGCTTTCTGTGTCGGAACGAGCATCAGCGCCGCCGTCTGAATCAGAATCTGACACGAAGCTATCCGAACGAGGTCGTCCAGTGGCTGTATTGTTGGCCGTTGAATGGGCCAAATGACTGAGATCAGACAGCAATGCATCTTGATCGACTTTGATAAAGCCAGGCGACGGCAATCCGGAGCGATGCCTAGCAATAGCTGAGGACGATGCGTTCCGCACGTTCATGCCAGGACGGACCTCCTGACTCGCCAATGACCTTAAATAATCGTTGCTATAAGGTAGTGACGTGGCAAAATGTCTCGGGTCCCGCGCATCATTGCATCTAGAAAGACTGTCCTGTGAACTAGACTGGTCTTTGTGCGTCCGAAGAACCGAGGAGGATACGGTATCTGGAGTTGGCGGCAAAGGGTGAGTATTAGCCAACTCTTTGAGTGTTGGATAGCTGGTCATGACCTTTTGCAGCGTTTGGCTCCTTTCTCGCCTGCTCCTCGCTCGAGACGGTGAGCCCATGAATTGAGGGGTAGGGGTCATGACACTCTTCCTGCGGCCCGATGTAGATGGCCTAAAGGCGTCATCTACAAAACTCATCTGGTCGCCCGGTTGCTCCATTTTTTTGATGGGAGATCTAAGCGCATTGTTCGTTGGTAGGACTTGACTAGGAAGGTAAGTCGCTGCCCTGGTCAAGTGCAGCGTACGACTGGGCCCACTGGTTTTCTGGTACGAAAGGGAGTTCATCGTTCTCATGGTTGGCGTTGGCGAGCGCTCACCAAAAGTGCCATCCATGCCCAAGGCATCGCCCAGCGGCATCAAACCGGCCTCATCTTGTCCCTGTTTGGAACCATAGATGCTCACGAAGGAACTCTCACTCAGCACGCTGAGGCTTGGACTGGCTACGTGATTCGCCTCACTCACTGAGGCACTGGACGCGGAGATTTCAGAGACCCCGCGAATATGCCTGAGGCTAGAGCGGTTTTGTAAAACGACACTTCGTAAGTGCTGAGTTTGCGCGCTCCGGTCCGAAAGAAAACTGGGCATCCGTTCGAGGGTCTTAGGCTCTATCGTCAGGAACACACCATGATCACTCGGCTTAGGAGTTTCAGTACGTAGCGAGTCGGACGTATTAGACCACGAGTATCGGTAGGATCCATCGGCCTCTATCTGTTGCCCCATCTCTTTCTCCTGGACCAACTCATCAAGCCTTGCCTCGAGTTTGACTATCATATTAACGGCCTCCTCGATGGCTTTATCCCTCTTTACAAGCTCAGCAAGCAAATTCTCTTGGATATCCGTCAATTCCCGACGCTCTGTCTCCAGCTCTTCCACTCTCGTTTCTAGGGCTGACTGTTTCTCGCGCCGATGGTAAAGTTCTAATTTGAGGTCGAAGTTCTGCTTATGCAACGTAGAAACAGCCTAGACATACCTCCTGTCAGCCATGTGCAATTCTACAAAAGGGGGGCCGCCCTTCCAGTCATGCATGCATACCTTTTCTGTTTGCTTGGCTCCCATGCTGGTCTGGCTTGAATCGTCGTCATGGCTTGACCTCGGCCGTCGTTCAACCCCAGGTTTAAATCGTTTACTGGGCGAGTTCAGGATGTCTCCGTCCCGAATATCACCAGTTGACGAACTCAGGCTAGCCCCCCATTTGCTGGCCAGTCGTTCGCTCTCTGCTCGTCGTTCTTGCTGCAGCCTTTCTTGGAGCAGACTCGAGATAGGGTTCATTGCTGGTTTCGATTCGCCACTCGAAGTTCTGGACAAATGAGGCGCTTGTCTCAAGCCTGCCAACTCCCTATCGCATTGGGCGTGATGATATCTATGCGTGTTAAGGGCATTCGACGGTGTGATCGCGCGCGGGTGGGAAGAAGAGGTGCTCGTGCTTTTGATCGTTTTCGGACTGTGCATTATGCTGCTGGCTGTGCTGGCCTGTGAAAGGGCACGACGATGAAGCCGCTCCCGAGCGTCCTTACGGGAAATAGTGCCCTCCATCTTTTGTTAGATCCACGGTTCTTTTACCAAATGATGGTTATCGATGTTCCATCTGAAATTACGATGCAACCCCGAACCCCGAGATAAGAACTAGGTGGATTGCGAGTCGTTCACCTCAAGAATGTAGGGAGGAATGGTGATTTCGGCAGCGTCGCACGTGCTGTCATTTGAATTTCCCGGCGCACGAGTTCATGGCCTCAAAATATTCGTGAGGTTTCCTTAGTTCCAGAGGTACTGTATGCTCTACACCATCACTCCCAACGGACAAATGTCAAGTCAAGATCAGAATCGGAACGGAACGGGGGGGCATCCAGTGCGAGTTAAAGAGGGCTTGTATTCGATTTAGCGAGTTGTCTTGTCATATGAAGCACCCGAATGTCTTGCCAGTGTCTCGGCCTCAGTCTCGTCAATGAGCGACAGTAGTCTAGAGGAGCATATTCGGGTAAGACTAGACTAGACTTTTGGGCTGCTCATACGAAGAGCCAAAGGTCCGCCTCTCGGAAGAGTACGAGACAAATGGAGGGTATGGGTGGGGGAGCGATGGTACCGTAGGAGAGGGTTCAGGACGGGACAATCAAAACCGAAGCCCGCCTCTAATGTCACGACACTTTAGCGAATGGTAAGCCAGGAGAGGGCTTGCAATGATCTATTGGAAGGCAAAAGGGAAGAAGAAGCAAGAGGGCTGAGCAAACGAACAGCTGCGATGCCAGTCACAGTCAGTCAATGCTCTTGACAAGACAGGGACAGGGACAAGGGCTCCTGCATCCTTTCCTTACATCACACATGCTAGAGGGCTAATGTACCCCTTGAACTGTGCTACACTGTATGATCAACCTGCAGTAGCAGCGCAATCTTGCATATGCACCGTCAGTTTCCGGGGCGGACCAGTCCATGTTTATACAGTAACCATACGCCTTACCTACACAGTACTATACCTAGTGTATTAGTGTACGCTATAAAGTTCGTTGGCCCAATCGTCCCCCAACGTCGGGACCAGCCCAGTACATTAGTCCTGATATGAGACCCGCTGGGATCAGGGAAGTGAGTGAACGGCAGGGGACGCCTGAGCGGAAGTCTACGGAAATGCAGCAGGGCCCTCTCTTGTCCAATGGCGTTCTTGACTTCTAGTCCAAAATGGAATGATATGTACACAGTATATCACAAGCTCATGGAACTGTACTTAGTAGTTGATAAATGACGCGGGTAGTTTTGTGCTTCCATGACGAAACCTTTATAAAACTCCTGTAGAATACCTCACGATAGAATTTAGAGTTCTTAGGATACCTTGAATATGAGGGTTTATCCGCTGTGTTATTTAGAAGCATACACCAGAGCAAGTGATGTCCGACTCGGAAGCATTGTCATCACAGGATTAAATCATCGCTCATATCTCAGAAGTTGTCGCAGCAACAGGTCACTCCAATCTACCAGGGCCACACTTACGTATCCAAGGAACGCCAGCAGCAAGGGTGACTAGGCCAATTTACTTACACTATACCACAGCTGAGAGCGTGGCATGGGCATGGCAATACACTAAATGGAACCCAACTGGCATCTTGGCTTGCGCTTGGAATGTTCGGAAGAATGTTCTGCAATTGGTTGGTTTGAGGTGATTCACTCTTCCTGACGCAGTGTGATGAGAGAGATCACTACCACGAATCAGCTCCAATGCTCGCGACCTCCTTCCGATATTGTTATATCTTCATTCGTGCTGCTCTTCTCGATGACCACTAACACAGTGTGGCCAACATCACCACTAAGCATGATTGTGGTCGATATTGTTGTATTTCTTTCGCGTTCGCTAAATTGTCGGCAAAGCCGTGCCAAGAGCTCTTTAAGAGCTTGCAGGATACGGTAAATAAAATAACTCCCGAAGAACGTGGCCAGATATAAGTACTATCGTACATTATACCTACTAAATAGGCCTGCAAGCCACCTCCACTAGTCCAGGTACGCCCTATTCTTAGCTTGGGAACATTCCTGTTCAGTTCGTACTAACTAGACTGGTCTAGTAATCAACGTGGTGGTGATCGTTGCCGTCAGGTAATGGTGATAACCGCTATAACGGCTGTCCATGCCTGAATTGGTTATAGAATGGGAGCTTGCCAGCCAATTCCTTATAGTTTGAGTATCTTCTACTTGATAAGGTAACCAGACGATAGATTGCTACGTAGTAGGTATACGAATCATCACAGGATGCTACGTACGAGAGCTACCCAGTGAACACTTAATCGCACGGCCATCCCTCTCCAGTCTTACATGTTGACCTACGTATAAGTAGATGTAACAACGAACGCCGCAGAGAGCGACATGTTCGAAATATAGATCCGATCCCGCCTCTCCTATGCGATTCCTGCCAAATCAACCCCAGACTCAATGCTCCCTTGCACAGTCAGTCGCGCATGTCCCACCCAATTAAGTCAGTCCCCCCACGGTATTCCGCAGCGCCGAAATATGGAGTGCATATGGAGTGCGTTTGGATGGGGTCGAAGTCTACCTTCCTCGGCCGCGTTTACGACACCTATAGCGAGCTATGCGCGGCGGCACTAGAGGTGGTCGCCCGACGGACGGGCAGGAGATGAGGCAAATACCTAGATAGATGCATAGTAGATAGTCCCTCCCGTGACACAGAGACATGCAGTGCGTGTGCTACGTGGCGATTGATCTGGCATGTCGTTTGCGACACGATGCAATAGGTATGTGTCTTGTCTTGATGGAATGACGCTGACGGATACCGACCAGATCCGGGTGGTTGGGTACTACCTACTACCTTGAGTAGAAGTAAGATGGGATGCGAGTCTGAAAGGGACCCCAGGTTTAGACGGCATGTATCGTCATTCAACAAATGCGAGATAGTCGAGCTGTAGTATGCTTTTAAGATCAGTAGCGATGGTTGGGTCCGAGCATACGGGCCACAAGCACCACGTGGACGGGAATGAATCTGGCACGACGATACTTTGCGGTGCAATCTATCTACTGTGTGATAGCTGTCCATCCTATCATCACTCGCTCGCCTTCGACCGTTACCCTCCGTAAACCCAGTTGCGGAAAGTGGCATTATTCGCAGCCACGACGAATTCAGGCACGAAGTATTTCCTAAAGTCTAAGTGCCAGATCCAGGCACTCAGCTTCGAAAAAGCATATAAGCAAACCCTGCGCCATCACGGTAGTTACGCGACTATCAAGCAGGTTGAGTGAGGCTTCAAGACATCTCGGAAAGCATCCCGCCACACCGGCGCCACAGCGCAGGTCCAGTGCCTGGTGATGGGGCAGTCTCATAGCCAATCTCCGTCTTCCGATAGTTTGAATAACTGCGCTCCCTTTCGTCGTGGCTCTGAAGCCGATAGGTGCTAAATATAATGTATGGAGTGAATATAGCAAGTAGCAAGCCTCGTTCACACGCTTCTGCGGGGATAGTCGATGGTCACTATTGCTAGTTGGGGCTATGTGTCTACACACTGGAGGTAGCTTTTCACTTAGTCTTCTGCGGTGACTTAGATACAACTATGAAGTCCAACGAAGGGCACAATAGGTTTTTATTTCCGAACCATTCTTTTAACCTAGTAGGTTTTTGCTACCTCTTGCCTAGACATCCAGTAATCCCGATAACTTGATATGCGTCTTTCTGTAGATCAGAATCAAAATCGAGAGGGTGCTATCTAGTTCTGCAAAGCAACACAACTAAGAGGGGAGATTATTCTCGCAATCGGAGACTTGAATCCATATTCATGATAATCGTATTGCATTATCAGTCTTCTACATATTTTAGCAAGTAAAGAGGCACTGCTGGGGCAGTGCCGGCTGCGAGGCTGCATAGATCTTTTTATCGAAAATGCCAGTATTGTTGCTTTCAAGAAAGAAAAAACACTTTTTGGGTATTCTGTCGTAGCCTCTGGTGTTCGCCTACATATCTTGACGTAACACTCTATTACGGTGTCTCGAGACTGGTGTCGGGTTCGTAGAGTATTGATCTCATGGGGATTATCAAGTACAGCTGTTCCTAAGGTTTACTATTCTCTTATCTATCCCTCATACTCAATGAGTACCAACTCAATCGCTGCAAACTCTATATCATAGCTTCTCAGAGCTCGGAGCAGAAACTTAGTCACAAGAGTTGCTTGTGTTTTGTATGCAGGTAGATACGGGGCCGAGCTTGAGTAGCCATCAATCTAATATTAAAAATCCATCGATCTCGACGAAATGAGTCCAAGTATCTACCCGTTAGACACGATTCTGCTTATTACATAAGACAGGACCCAATTTGTTTTCGCCGACGCTAGTGAATCCTCAGTAAGGAGTTGTACAAAGTGCCATAAGTGTGGTATCAAAGAGCCATTCTAAGAGAGTGTTTTCATCACCGCCCACGAGGTGTTCATTCACGCCGGGTTGAGTCCAACATCAGGGTTACAGGGTAGGGAAGGGTTTAGCAACGTTCCTGGGTGGAAGCCTAGATCTATCTCGGGTAGATAAATGAGATCAAGCTATAGTTTCCCGCACGACAAACTTCCAGTAGCTTCCTCCCTTCTATGGTGCCGTGTCAAGCGCTATCTTCGCCATCTAGCCTTTCCGCGTTATCATTGTCATTAGAATGATCTCTGCTTGCCGTCCTTGTGCTAGGGCCTCGTCTTCTTGGCAGCGGTTTACATTGGCACTAAGAGGTATATAAATTTTGTGCAGAAAATTGAGCACGCGAATTATTCGATTTTGTAATAGTCTTTATCCTATCGCCTGTTGTAGCTATTTGAAAACCATCGATATCAGCGGAGGGAGCCTGTCTATACGGAGGCTATCGATTCAAAGTGTTCGATACGCCGAGATATAGCCTGGGAACTTTAACTCCTTCGATCCCGACGATAATCTTCGACAATAGAAGAGGTCGTGGCGATTTCCGCGGTGGTAGAGACTCACTTATAGACTACTGTACCGACGTTGCGACGGTGAATATGGCGGCCAGCACCTCGAGGGCGGTAGATAGCAACAACGTAAAAGACGTGGAGGAAATCACGGTGACGTCTTCGTCGTGCTTGGTGATAGACGTATTGGCGCTGGAAACAAACAAGGCCGACCAGCCGAAGGTTCGTATGTGGCCGTCGAAGACAAAATATTCTTCACTGTGCACCAACAAGATAGGGAAGGGTTCAAATAAATATGAGCTACACAGGTGACGAGAAGGTAGTCATGGCTATATCCGGAAAGGCAACTGCTAACGGAGTGTCTTTATGCAGGTACATATACACGTAGGTATTCATTCGTCTTCGCCGCTCGGGGATTCGTACGTGATCCCGGATGAAGAGCGCTCTGTCTTATGCGTACTCATTAAAATAATCCTATTTATGTAAGGGTAGTGTTTGAGGGGTCTTACTGCGTTCGGAACAAGCAGGATAATCTCGATAGGGCCTGTTGTGATCTGTCCGAGAAGGACGACTTTCGATTCTCGAATAGAAATACGAATGTAAAAACGCCAGTCTGATTGGACATGACTTTACGGAGTAAAGACGCCTGATGAACTCATATACAAGCACCAGTATGTCACGAGATGAAGGTGATATATAGATAGATGGTCATGAGTTCGTGGATAGATCTCGTTAAGTCGGACGATGGTCCAGATTGGAGTTCATAAGATGCTCAGTGTATGCGTCAATAGGGGGACTATCCGAGAATCCAATGTACTATGCCTCTAGAGAACGCCGTGTTTCATGTACGCAGTAATGACTATAATTCCTCTCTGAAAAATTCCTCCTCGCTGCCCTCGCCCTCTTCCTTGCCCTCGGCCTGGCCTTCTCCTGTCTTGGGCCCCTTCTTACCATTTCCCTTGGCGTCGCTTTCATCCTCGTCATCGTCGATGATTCCAACCAGCTCTCTGTTATTACCCGGTAGCTCGACCATCTTGAGTTGCCAGCCTCTGTCACCAGCTAATTTCTGGATCTCCTTTCTGAGGTTATCGATGACTTCGGGGCTGAGGTCCAGCTCCTGGAGCTGCTCCTCGGTCATGATGTTGACCTCGCCGCCCTCGTCTTTGCCGGTTGCCGAGGCAATGACCTCGACGAGCTTGTTGAGACCACCGCCGACGGCACTGAGGAAATTCCTGGGCGGTGACAACTTAGGCGCTTCCTTGCCATCTTCCCCTTTGCCGAGCAGTTGTCGGCCACCGACAACGACGCCTCCGATGACGATGGGGGCTTTGGCGGCTTCCTTGGCACGGCCGACCATGGCAGCCTGTGCTTCGAGGGTCTTGCGCGCATGCCAATCGGCCTGGGCGGACTCGGACACGATAGCCCGGCAACTAATGATGTTGGCCCTCTCTTCCTTGGGCGGCTGGAAGGCGACGTCGACACAGAGGCGGGGCGTGTTGACCATCATCAGGTACGAGCACGTGGTTACTTCCTTAATCCAACCAATGCGGTCCTGGGTGCTTTCGGGGCTGCAGTGGTATTGGATTTCTATAGTACGCTCGCGGCCCGTCAAGTCACAGACCGTTCCGTCACCCATCCTCTGCACTAGATACCGTTGGTCCCCCTTGACTTGAAGATCGGTGTTGGGTGGGGCGGGGGCGGCAGAAGGGTCCTGGTCGGTCTGTTCGCGGCGCTGCTGGTGTTGGTGTTGGTGCTGGTGCTGGTGTTGGTGCTGGCCACGGCGCGAGGAACGCGAGGCCACGTGGGGATCGGGAACCCTGCCGAGCACGTACTCGGCGGTGTTGACATCGCGCATGGGCGGGCCGCTCTTGACGCTGGAGGCGATGGCGTGGAACTGGACGACGTCTTGGCCGTAGCAGAAGCGGTAGCTCCACCAGCCCGACATGTAGTGTAGGCACGTGCCGTCTAGCTCGTTGATTAGATCCCAGCCGTGGGCCGAGGCGCGGGCGAGTTCGCGGGCCTCCTCGGCCTTGGCGAGCTCGGTGGCCGTCTTGTTCGGGGCGGGGGCGGGCTCGATGATGGGGATGGCGCATAGGTACCGGTGCGGCGGCATGCTCATGATCTCGTACGACTCGGCGACGGCGCGGTCACGGTTGTTGCCGCTATGGTCGCGGGTGTCGGCAGCGCGCACACTAGATGCGAGGTCGGTCTGGCTGGCGAGGCCGGCATCGTAGCTGGGATGGGCGGCGTCGGGGCTGTCGAGGAGGGCCTGGGCGTTGGATTCGGAAATGTAGGTATCGGAGATGACGACTTCAAACTGTGGATAGGCGAGGAGGTCGTGGTGAACGCTGAACCCGGGCTGGCGGGCGTGACAGAGCTGCACCCAGGTCCAGGCGGCGGCCCAGAGCGGGTGAAGACGGCGCATCGTGGCGCTCTACTCGGGGCTATCACATGGAAACGCAACGACTTGTGGTCTCGATGTGGCCAGCCAATCAGCCTAGCGTGGGGTGGCCATCCGTTGTGTCGGGGTTGGATCGTGAGGTGGGCAATGAGAGGTGGATGATCCGTGAGCAATAGGAATAGGTCCAAGTATCTCTCATCTAAGGTGGTCCCGGTTCATGTGTGTATAAATCGATGCGGTTGCTATTGACAGTTGACAGTTGACACCTTTCAATAAAGCAGTAAGGTACTTATCGGCAAGCTTGTATCAGCCTCTTAGGTGGCATCATCCGTCGGCGATGACAAGCACCGATGTCCCGGGTATATCCCGACACGGCCAAAGCCTTGCCAGTTGCCAATGGCCACTGCCAAGTCTCATCGCAGCTGGCAGCTCTATTTGCAGGGACAACTTGAATTAGCTATAACTACGTGTACTCCGTACTAGTTAAGTAGTTAGGTAGTTAGTACACTCGTTAAGGTAGTTACCTTCTACTCACATCTCGGTGCGTTCTATACAAACTTACAAAGACATCATCAGTACATTACGCAAATACCTGAGTATACCATTCACTCTCTTAATACACATGCTCAGATGTAAAACTAGATAAAGTATCACAGACCCACCTGCCTGCCTCGTCTATATGGCGTACGCGGCGATACTCCTGGTCGATATCGTCGACCTCCAGCTTTGACTATAAAAAGATGAATATCCTTCCGTCCTGTTGCAGTTGGTGGTCTTAGAAAAGGTGTGAAATATCATACATCGTTTACGAAGTTGCTGAGTCTACGCCATCCTTGTACTCGTCGTGACGTCTATCCGACAATCAGGCATGAGCAGAGAAATGTATGACACCGTCACGCTGTATAATACAATACGGCTGCACTCTAACTATCTAACAAATAACTACTCCACACAGCACCCGCCCGCATCAGAGCAGATACACCCACTCTCACAATCGTCTCAAACAATGATGGTGACCTTCTCTTGTTCTTCATCTTGTTCTTCATCTTCATCTTCATCTTCGTCCTCATCACGTGTCCACTTGTTGGCAGATAGATAGATAGATGAGATGCTCGACAAATCTACATCTGCCGTACAGTAGAGAGTCTGTACCCCCGCGCGCACCAGCTCTTCCCTCGACCTTTCAGCCACGCACGTACTTATGCACATGGCAACATACATGTAACGTCCGCACTACGTATACGGCATACCAATACATCTACTGTATGTGCAACAGTAGACTAAGTCACATTGCGACGTCGAGGGATTGGTAACTCGTCCAGCTACCATCCCCCCCCCCCCACAAAGCCATCATCTTCTAGCCCTGTCCGACTACACTACCTCCATGGCTATTTAGACCTAATTGGGTCTCTTCGACACCCACACAACGCCGAGCTCTTCTCAGGCCGGCTCAACAGGGCCAAGTGGCTTTGCTTGGCTGTCTATCCGTCAACGTTGGGTAGGTATCTACTGTCGTACGCACCTCAGGCTACCTTCCTTGGAATACGACATATTGTACTTATTCAATTTACGTCTGCCATCTCAGAGAGACCATCCATCTCAGGATCACCGTTCCACCTTCCAACGGGGTTCTCTCTAAATGAAAAGCTACCGTACGTGCAAAACAATCCGGTCCAAAGGGTACAGCATGCTGTCATATCCCCGGTCGACCCTTGTCGCTCGTCCATGTTGTCACCAGTGGCCGCAGTCGGGGTGCTTAGGCTGAAACGGATACCGAATACCTACAGCTGTGTGCTACTGTTACGGCATCATGTACAACAACTACCTACTGCGTAGAGAGAATCTGCAGCGCAACCTGCAGCTGCATACCGCTCATGGTTGGTTATCACGACTCGGACGGAAGCCGCCGGGATTTTTCAAGAAGCCTTTGTTCAACCCTGATACGCCCGGCTTCTATGGCCTCTTGACCGATCATCTTCAAGCTAAGCCTCTTTTTCTTCTTCCCTTTCGTCACCGACACTATCTAGATCACTACACGCGACGCTTGCTAGCTTTTCCCTCGCCGCGTCTCTCCTATCGTGACTTAGTTTGCTGGCCTGCCCGTTTGGCGACGAGCATAGGTAGTTGGTCAGTCGTTGAGGCTGCCGTTGGAGAAAACTCGCCAGTCTATTCAATCGTTCACGATTGCAGTCACGGCCATGTTCGAGTCGTTGTCACGGGAAATCGGGCAAAGCCGGGCAAGCTGACGGACGGGAACGTAGAAACATATGTATGTATTTGCTGGCTTACCACTATGGAGCGTCGTAGTGCAGACGACTCCAGATCTGATCCATGACGCATAGGTGCGAGTCCGTCAGCCGTCCAATGCGTTCTGGTTGTACTTGTCAGAACAACTAAACTAGGCGCAAGGCTTTGGAGGAAAGGCGCCAGTCCATGCGCAAATTCGCTGCCGTGCTGCCAATCTGCAGTCATCAGTCCTGCTACTGAGGCCCTCTTATTGCCCTGTGCGTAGCCCGAAAGGATCGTGATCCACTCCGAGCTTTCGGACGTTGACAGCCACTCAACGGCGCTTCGCGGAGACCCGCCTCACTTTGAGAGATTGGGAGATTGGAGTTGGGGACAACGCATCGCAACCTTGCCCTTGCCTTGGTTAGCTTAGGCCACCGCGGTACCGTCCCCGGATTCGCTGGACCCAGTCCAACAGGGACTAGGCCCCATACCCCCGTTGATGGCCATGTCATGCAGCTTCCGTCGAAGAAAGACCATGGCCACGAGGTTTCTCCTTGCAGACTCTGCCTCCTTCGTTGGATGAATGCTATTCGTTGGTGTGCTGTAGAGGTTGTAGAGCGTCATGGAATATTGCTTTGAGCGTTTCGCTCGACTGAGCCCCGGAGAATTTCGATAGGCCTCGAAAACGGCCATTGCCATTTAGCGATCTTCTGCTATTTTCAGGCTCTCATTTGCACATTACTCTAGTCTAGGTCTCACAGGTTGCATGACATATAGCGCACGGAGCAACAAAGTAAGACGAATGCCAGCGGATACTCTTCTTTCGGTTTCAGGCATCAACCAATCTATAGCTTTCGGCAAATGTCTATTTCGCCTTTGTTAGTGGTATGGGATTTCCATTCATATTCGTCGAGCTCGTTCTAAATCCCAAGTACAAACCTGCATCCATAGGCTCTTCTTTCCTTACACCAGCATGGAGGGGCATGCAGACGATCTTTAACACACGGTTTCTCAACGATCTACCAACTGGACGGTGCTTAAGTATATCCACCATCCAGTTCGGTGGTATCGGGGCTACCCAAGGGCTATACGCACCACGGCGGCGTGCGCCTCTGCAGAGTTAAGCATTAAGGATGCGGGACCGTAAAGATTCCTATTCCGGGCAAGCTACACCTCTCTCACAAATGCATGCATGAATGCACAAGCATGCTACTCTCTGCATGTAGAGAGTCATAGTTGCAGTGCCAATCGTGGCTTCGCGCCATCGAGACATGGCACACCACCTTTTTTATTCCCCTCTTACCACTCCTGCACTTTGGGCGCATGGAAGCATGGGAAAGCGGTTCCATGGCCTATGCATCCGGTTGGAAAATATGGGACGCCATCCATAAACGATCAACGCAACTAATCTCGTCAACGGTGGTGGTGTGTGGTGACCTGGCTGGACTCTGGCGCTATACACGTGTATACGACTATATCAATGTACTAAACCACCATTCGGAACTGCTAGCGTGTTTGCATGGTGCTTGCAAGGATCCCGGCACCCCCCAGCTGACCAAGTTCCAAAGCCAAGAGAAACTGATCTGAGCTGTCGTAAATTAGATACAAGATCCAGTGGCAGACGTGACGGGCCTGCATATCTGGCCCACTGCCACGCATGCGCCAAAGCCTCATAGTCGACTGACTGGTGGTACTTAACGCGCCTTCTTCTCGTCGAGGCCATCACCATTGTTTCGCCTGGAGTAGATGCCCGTGTTTCTTTCTTCCTCATAATTTCCTCCCCGCCGATCCACCCATTCACAATCACAGGGATTCGTCACTTCCGTTGCGAAACTAATCCTATCACCGCTGTCCTTATCCACCATCCCCAGACCTTTGAAAGCAGGGCTACTTCGAAGTTTGTGGAAAGGGTACCGCGGAAAAGTAAAAGTGAAGCAACGATTGCTCTCGTTCTGACTGGTGTTCTCATCTAAAACTGAATAAGGTGACTTAAACGGCGTAATGAACCAGTCTCCAAACTCAGAGCAGCTAGTGATCGAACACTTGCGGGCTCAGCTCAAAAGCAAAGAGGAGGACCTCAAGTTAGCGAAGCAACGGATATGTCAGTTACAGAGCTCAACCCACCAGCCACCATCGATCCATTTCGATGCACATGGTGATACTCAACTATCTGTCGTGCCCGTAAACTCATCAGGGAGCACGTCGATAGCTCGCACTGCCAGCGGAAAGTCACATAATCGTCATCATGTTGACCCACGAACTTCAGTAAGAGATACCCTATTGTCACTAAGTGTTATGACCTTCTCGTTCGATTGTTCATGCTGATGAGCCGTAGCATCCATACCAAAATGGGGACGAGCCTCACCGTCCCGCCGTGAAACGACCACGTACCATGTCGCAGCAAACTCCTTCCTCACAGAAAATGGATCGCGCTGCTTCAAATTTGTCCACTAGGTCTGCCGGACCCTTCACCGGTAGTTCACCTGTTTCGCCGCCCCCGACGTTCCAGGCGACCGGCTTACACGCGAAACACGCAGAGCAAGGCAGCTATTTAAGTCACAACAACTTGGTAGCCTCCCAGCCTTTCGCCAGCTTAATGCAGCAGATCCCAGCCAACAAACAGCAGCATAGACTATCCACCCTTACAGAAACGGGACCCTTCCGTACCACAACAGGCGTTTTGGTCGACCCTGCCATCTGGTTGGCTGCCCATGATGACCCTTTGCCTGATTTGGTGATCAATCGAAGCGACATGGATGTTTCCAATCTGAACATGAGTGTCTCGGTCTGTGAATCGATGACGTCTGGCCCTACATGGGATAATAACACCGCTCCCATGACGCGACAGAACAGCCAGTTCGACAATCACTCTGTTGAGGGAGGTATATGCATGATGAACGTCGGCTCCCAGACGTCGCAAAGCGTCTTTTTCCCCGAGAATTCGCAGCAGATTGTTGAATATGGTAATTCATCGTCATTCCTAGGGAAACAGCCTTCTTATGAACATGAACACGCCCTCTTCGCGGTTGGGTCAAACTTGGCATCGTTTGAGGGACAATATGTATCCACAGTCCATAATGAAGGACTCTTTGCGTCGTCGGACATGGAACGATCACTCTCGAGTACGAGCACCTCTAGTGCCAGGTCAATGGCCTCGTCTCTCAGCGCCCGCGCTAAGGTATCCTTAGCAAGGCAGAACCATCACGCCCAGAATGCACCACTCAAGCCGAAGCCGTCCGTCGACGAGAACAAGCCCGAGCCACCCTCGGATGACAAGAACGATGGCAAAGCCGTCATTACGAAAACTAAGTATATACGACCGAGACAACCTAAAGTGTTCTGTGATCTATGTGATGAGCATAGGGAAGGATTTAGGGGTGAACACGAGCTCCGCCGCCATAAGGATGCTAAGCATCAAACGCATGTCAAGAAATTCATCTGTGTCGACCCTCAGGAGCACGGTTTACCTGTCAATGTTCAGGTGGTCAATCCCCTGTCCAAATGCAAAGCCTGTAAAGCGCAGAAAAAGTACGGGGCCTACTACAATGCAGCGGCACACCTCAGACGGACGCACTTCAAAGAGAAGCCTTCGCGGTCGAAGAACAAGAATTCGGGCGCGAATGGTGGTGATGATGACAAGCGCGGCGGCAAGGGTGGTGGAGACTGGCCTTCCATGCATGAGCTGAAGAACTGGATGCGGGAGATACACGTGCGGCAAGACGAGCAGCGACCGAAGGAGGAGGATGATGCAGACGATGACATCGACAATGCCCAATCATTCTTTGGCGATGCCGAGGTAAACCCTAACCTTGCCGGAAGCTCTGCGAGCTTTGCCCCGACCGGCATGACCAATGTTGACTACGGCTTTGCGAGCCCATTGACAATCAACACAATCAACACGGACATGGCGTATATGACTGCGATGCCCCCCCTCTCCTCGGCGGATTTCACCTTCAATAGCCCGACCATGCCACTCACCTTCAATGCAGATGTGACGGTATACTCAGCGATAGATCATATGAATCCGTTAAGCTCAACCGTGTCTTCGTCCGCAACAGTGACGCCCCTCACCGCCTTCAATGAACAGCACCACTTTGACAATGTCAGCTTTCAGTATACTGCCTAGTTTCCGCCTGCAGTGCTTTGGCCTACGGTCCCCCTTGCAACGATCCCATCATATGACAAAGACAAGATTTTACCATTATCAAAAGAAAGAAATGATAAACATGAATAAAGAAAAAGGGAAAGAAAAAAATATATTTCCCTAGGTTCGCATTCTTCATGGCCCTGCCACGCACGACAGAGCTTCCTCAGAACCTCACGACGCCCAATGACGTATTTTGTATTAGGAGCGCCGTGGACTTCTTGCATAACCATCATCTCGCCCTAATTTCCGTTTAAAGATTTCCTTTTCGCTATCATGGCCTTTTCACATTACACGGCTTTATTGACATTTTAATTTGCATTTCTGGGTATATTATACACGACGTTCATCGGCTCTCAATCGATCCAACCTCCCATTCCCAGAATTGAAAAAAGAGAAAAAAAAAGAACGAGGTTGGAGTGTGAGACTACGTTTGACGAGCATTAATCTATCTGTACAAATTTGAACGTTTTACGTGCCTCACGGAGCCCAGTTTCGGCGTCAAGACATCACACCGGCTTGCCGTCAGGCGTGTTATGAATTGGTGGGACTTGTCCTTAGGCGGGAATTGGCGTTCTCAGTGCTACACACATACTTTTTTGGGGATCCGGTTTTCGTTTCGTTTCGCTTCTTGATGAGATAGGTTCCCACGGGAAGGGGAAATATTTTGGATAGGAAGCACAGCTGGAGTCGTCCGGGAAATTTTCATGGCATGGCGTTGAATGAGGAACATGGGCATGCTATATGTAGACTGGCTTGGTTTGCTTCAGAGCATGGAGTTCCGGTTGGGCTGTCTGAAAAGAGAGAGAGACTGGGCTGGCTGGGAGATTACCGGCCGCGCCGACGAGAGGGAGCGAACGAGCTGCTTATACAGTGTGTTACGAGGTCCTGGATAGCAGGATGTATATTGCATTATTTATAATAGAGTGATGACCCCCGTCCGCCGGATGGGAAGTTGTCGAAGGGTGGATGTCCACCCAACTATGAACAGTAATACGCTTCTTGCACTTTTTAATTGGTTGATCTGTCTCACTTGTTCGTTTTGGCCTGTGCTGCCTACTTATTTCAAGACTCCTGGGTATCTGGTATTCGATATTGTAAGCAGACTTTACGATGCGAAACATTATAAATCGTGGCCATTCCTTTTTGAAATCTTATCCCACTCAGGGCGATATAACCTTTAATTGCGCTCATATATTTTATGTACGACCATAGGATGTAGAAAACGCGGGGTCCCGTCCGCTCCCCTATGGCCGGAGGTTTTCTGCTTACGAAGTAAGTAACAGAAAATCTAACGTTAACGTTGGATGAGTGCGTCTGCTGTTTCCTGCTGCGATGGGATACTTGCTAAGTATATGCGTAGGTTCTTTATTCTGGTGCGCAAGATTGATCCGGATAGTATAGATTGCGAGCAGGAATAGGGCCTTGTTGTTTAAATTCAATCGAAACAAGTTGACTAATCTATATAGTTAGATGAAAAGAAAAAACGAAAGGAAATTTGGTTTACCGTAAACGACACAACCTCCCATCTGCTGCAGGTTTCCAATACAAGTCCGAACCAACAGCTGTATTAGCCCAAAAGAGATGCTTGGGATCGTACTTATTCTTAAGCTTCAACAGCCTATCATAACTCGCCCCGAAATAATCCGTCTTCCAATTCGCATTATCGTACGTAGCCTCGTTGAGGTATGTGCCCCCGCCAGGCGTCACGGCGCGCAGCTCGTCTTGCCAGGTGTTCAGCTGCGCCTGGCCGCGACTCATCTGCGCCCAGTCGGCGTCCTCGGTGAGCGGGATGCCGATGGTCATGGTGAAGAGGGCGTTGCGCCAGGCTGGCAATACCGAATTCGAGGACGCGGCGTTGCCGACGCGCGCATGGGATACGTTGGCTGAGATCCCGCTGATCGCGCTACCGCCGACGGCGGAGCTATTCACCGTGATATCTTCGAAGGCAGCTACTAGCGCCGGCAAGTTATCCCGCACCGTGTCGCGCGGGATCAGACGGCCGCCTATCGAGTTATTCGTCTCGTAGTACTACGTGGCCCAGGCGTTATAATGCGTCAGGAATCCCGGATGTTCGTTCGCGAGGTTATTAACAAGGGTGACATTGAGCGCAGCGGCTTTATCGAAGAAAGGTTGGAGAGCTGCTGTCAGTTTCGCCGCGGTATGATCCGGGTAAGAGGCGTATTTTAGCTGGAACTCGAGAGCCGTGAAAGCCCACAGCGTCCCGAAGCCCTCGAGTTCGTCGAGCACCAGGAGATGTTCCAGCCATGCCGAGATAGCCTCCCAGTAGTTGTCGCCCGTGTTCGAGAAGGAGAACCCGCCGCCGGCGATCGGTCCGTCCTTGAATACTTTCACCGTTATAGACACGATGACAGCGTAGTTACCTGGCCCTCCACCGGCGATCGCCCAGTATAAATCGGGATTCTTCCTTGGTGACGCGGTCGTGTGGGTTCCGTCGGCCGTCACGACTTCGTGTTCTAATACTTGATCGGAACCGAGACCGTACTTGGCGCCCAGCGGACCGTGACCCCCTGCCTGTGTGTAGCCACCTCCTGCGCCTACCGTAGGACAGGAACCACCTACGGCGCGGTAGCCCACCTTATCAGCTGCCTGGTACATTTCTATGTTCGTTATACCGGCGCCGATGCGCATGGCGGGGCCTCGGTATGTAGAGCCCTTGTATTTAGGGATGAACGCCGTCTGCTTCATATTGTGCGTCCAGAGCGAAAGCGCCCCCTCCCCAGAGGATCGGCCCAGGAAATCGTGTCCCGTGTTCTTTATCACGAGCCTGATGTTGTTCTTCTCGGCGAACCGCACACCCGCGACCACGTCCTCAGCGCTGGAAACGTTCATGGCGTAAGAGGGCAAGTTCCCCAACGTGCAGGAGCCGCCGCTAGCAGCGTCGAAGGGACTGCATGTCCTGTTCATCCAGTACGGCGACATGACATTCACGGGGTCTACAAGGCTGTTCGGAGTTTTCCTGTTAGTTCCTTCTCTACCCCATCACATCACATTGGCGTTATTCGTGGCTTTTTTCTTTTACTAACAAGGTATCAAGAAACGTCCACTCGTCCTGAAGAGTAGCACACTGAGCCTGAGCCGAAGCGCTTAGGTCTGACCCGTAGCATTTTTGAGCAAGTGGCGTGCCCTGTATCAGTCTGCCGCCAACCGTGCTGTTCAAATGGTTCCAGAGGCTTTGCTTGGGCCATGCCGCGTCCCCGGAGATATAGCGACATCTCGGAGATCCGGCCCCGTTGTCTTTGGTCACTGGACCGGCAGCAGCTATCTGATATAAAGTCCAAAGGGCCGCCAAGGCCCTTTTACAGCCGAAGGTCATGATCGGAGACGAGCCGGAATAGGAGACAAAGATGCCGGCCTGAGCCAAAGCCAATGGAGGGGCTATTCGCGGACAGCGCTAGTTTCGAGAATGTCTCGATAAACTCAAAAGGTCGAGGACAGGCACTGCTACTTGTATTAGCAGCAAGGCGCCAAGATTGACATATTTTGTTTAGTGGCCAAGGTACTCCGTTAAACCTCGCCGAAGGATTAATCGCGGCGTTTCTCCCCCGTCACATTTTGTGCGAACGTGCCATACATTTTTCGTCAGGCCATGGGGGCCGAGATGGCGTAGAAATCCCTCCAGATCGTCCAGCCTCAATAGTCAACGCACAGCTCTAACAAGGGACGATCCATTCCTACGATTTCATTTGTCAATATGAGTTATGGTGGTCACGTACCCCTATTGCCAGTATCGCTACGGGACTACCTTTCCCAAGGACCGAGTCTCAAAGCCCTATCAAATATTTGTTTCAATTTCCTATCGAGGCCGTAATCACGTCAACCCTGGACGAAGTTCGACTTTGAGCTGAACACATGTGGATGAGCCTAGCATGAAGGGTTTCTAGCTTTAGAAACCCACGAGTATATCCTAGTTTAGATCAAGATTAGGCAGATCCTGACGTCTCATGGCATTTCCGCTCTAATGCATACATCACGCGTGGTTCATTCTGGGTGCTTCCGGTTCCCGGTTCGCCGATAGTAGAACCCTGGGTAACTAGATGTGCTCCTCAGCTTGTCTTGGCAGGGGTGTTGCCGTTCTGACTTACAGCCTCAACCCAATGTGCAGGGTGCATTGCGTCAGTAGCTCATCTACAAATCCTTCCGATTACAGTATATACTATGCATGATCCATCGTGGCATTACCATCGAGTTGGGATGTGAGCGAAGGATTTCGATAACGAGCCGAGCCTAAGCCTCAAGGGTCAATATTTGCACCGACTGATTATGCTTACCGAGAGGGGCGTCGCCAGGCCTAATGCAATGTCATAACAACTCTCATAAGCAATTTGTATCGTACGTACCCCCCGTCAACTCTCAAGCTAGCAACCATCAGAGCGGTCATAGGCACTCGCCGACGACATCGAGGTGCGCCAGTCGTTGAGCATAATCACAATGAAGATATCGTTTCCCGAAAAGGTTGTTATTATATAGGATATTGTCTTTTCAGCAGTCGGCGGGCTGGCCAAGCGTAGCAATAAATGTGCTCGTACGTATGGAAGTAAAGGCATTTCCAAACACTAGTTCTATTGCATATCAACGAGAACCATGTCTCCCCTCGAAAGTGTGGACTCGTGGCTTCGAAGTACCTGGGCGGCTGCTCTGGGTCGAGAGACCTCACTCGACTATAGCTTGAAAGAAAGAGGGCCTTATCATATTACTAGCATACTGACCCTAGCTTGCGTCGGTTACTTATCTAGCCTGTGGTTCTACAGATGTCCGTCTCTCTTCGATTTCTCGTCTGTGCTTTCACTCAACACATAAGCTTGTGAGGACTAAGGAGTTGTTATAGTGTGTTTACATCCGCTCTCGAAAATCCCGGGTCCCAAATTGGCCGGTGAGAATAGCCCATTTGTTCCCGTGAGAATGGAGCCTGAATGAATAAGTTGCCGTCTAATAACCTATCGTATTTAATAGCCATCACATACCTGCCAGAGATATACCACGATGTGATCCGAGGTGGCAAGTTCTTTCTCGCCATCGATGAAATGCACAAGCAATATGGTGAGTATTCACAGCACAACCAGGTCACTTCTCACTATCAACTAAGCCTCTTAACCCCTTTAACAGGACCCATCGTGCGAATCAATCCGGACGAAGTTCATCTTGACGATCCGGATATGCTTGACACAATCTTCCCAGGCGCAGGAAGAAGAACCAACAAGCCTGATGTCGTCGGGAAGAGAACAGGGAGTAAGCCAGCGAGCCCCTCAGACAACCACACGAGAACAGCTCACTAACCTTGATTCTCTGTCCATTAGCTCCCAACTCCATGGTGGCGACAATGGATCACGACATGCACAGAAGACGCAGAAATGCCGTGAACGCATTCTTCAGCACGGCGTCCATCCGGCGTCTAGAGCCCATCATGAAAGAGCACATGGAGCGAATGCTGCTGAAAATCACCGAATACGGGAATGCCCGCAGCCCCGTTCAGCTGCATCACCTATTCAAGGCGTGCACGAGCGACGTGATCACGACGTACGCGTTCGGAGACTCGTTCGGGTTCCTGGACGAGCCGGATCTCGGACGACCTTACTTTGAGGCCACGGATATGTTCTTTGGGCTTACTCACCTCTTCGGACACGCCACATGGCTCGCTGTTGTAGTGCAGTCTCTGCCTATCTGGGCGATTGCGGCTTTTGTGCCTTCTCTTAGGGAGTTGTGGAAGAAGCAGTCCGTGAGTCTCTCGTCCCCTTGGCGGAAATACATAACGATGTAGAATAGCGATACAGGATCTAACCGTGAGCCCTCAATCTCTCTAGTGGTGGACAGATAAAGTCCAAGAGATCAGAAACTCACCGAACCCCGAGAGGATCAAGAGCACCATCTTCGAGAGTATTCTGAACAGCACGCTTCCAGATGAGGACAAGACAGATGCCAGGCTGGCCGCCGAGGCGCAACTGGTCGTTTTCGCCGGTGAAGGCACTACTGGTATACATAATTACACCTCTTTCAAATTTCCCTCTTCTTCCCTTTCTTCTTAGTTTCTTCCCCATCCACTCAACACCAAAATGCTAACAGTACTGGATACCAGCCTACACCCTCACAGCTACCGTTTACGAGCTCCTAGCCAATCCCCAAGAACTAAAAAAACTCCGAGACGAACTGAAAGCGGCCATCCCGGACCTAGGGAGCAATGAGATCCCGTCATTCTCACAAACAGACAACCTCCCTTACCTCAACGCGGTCATCAACGAGGTCGTCCGCCTGCATCCTGGCGTCATGAACCGCCAGCCGCGAATCTCGCCCAACCTCCCTGTCGCTTACCGCGACAAGAAGCAGGGCAAGGAATACATTCTACCGCCCGGCACTCTCGTCACCATGTCCCCGCTGACGATGCACATGAAGGCCGAGGTGTTCGACGACCCTTATAGTTTCCGCCCTCAGCGGTGGATTGATAACCCCAAGATCGCTCGGGGGTTCCTTGGCTTCTCTCGTGGGTCGAGAAGTTGTCTCGGGTACGTACACTTACAATGGCCCTGATCTTTCCTTCTCTCAATAGTCCCTCTGACCAAATGCTTTACTACTAGAATGAATCTGGCGCGAAAGGAGATGGGCATGGTTCTGGCGGCCTTGTTCACGAAATACGACGTCTACGATGGTCAGGATGGCCCTAGCATGGAATTGTTTGATACCTATCGGGCCAGGGACATTGACCCGAATAGTGACTTTGTCATTCCGGTCCCTGCGCCGGGAAGTAAGGGGCTGCAGGTCAAGATCCGTGGATGATTAATAAATATTGCGATCAAATTACTTTATCATATAAAGCTAGAACTTTTTTATATCTTTTTTACATATTTTTATTCAAAGTAGTGTTATAATTAAGTTATGTTTAAAATGCATGATCACGACAATTTTTTTTTGTTAACTTTCTTTCGGAAAAGGGGGTTTTTTGGTCCTGTTATAAATAGGTAGCTAAAATGCTAGAGTTTTAATGACGGCTGGGCTGTGTGAGGTTTGATTGCTGACTGACTCCTGCCCGACGTAGTGGTCTTTATTTAACCGGCGCAATATTTGGCCCGTCCCAACAATTAGGCCGGCAGCCAAATACTTGTTATTTAGCTTTTTGTTTGATTTACATAGATATTGGAACATGTTTCAAATGTTATCGCTTTAACCGGCTTCTGTCAATTCCTATTAATTCGACACGAATCGTGTCTTATCTCAATGGTCTAGTTACTAACCGACCTTCGGTGTCTATCTATGACAGCTTCGAAAGCGTAACATTATGAATAGTCAAGGTACTGCAGCTTCAGAGTGGCGCCGGCGTTCCGGCCACGAGGGCGACCCGGGCTCTATAATTATGATGTCTATGTTGGACGACGAGGAGCATCCATCGCAGCGCCCAGTTTCCCAAGGAGGTAACCAGACGAAGGAAGTTGATGAACTGGTTTCGGAAAAAGAGGAGCAATATCCTCACGGCACCCGGCTTGTATTGATTGTGATAGCTCTGGCATTGAGCGTTTTCCTCTCCGCCTTGGACATCGTAAGTCTTCACACAGGTTGGGTGGGCACGTGCGACACCTGGCTGAATATTGAGATCTTGCTGATGCGATCATCATAACCACCCTAGACGATAGTGGCGACAGCAATCCCGAAGATAACAAACGAGTTTAACGGTCTGGATAAGGCAGCATGGTACGGCTCGGCCTTCTTTCTGACGTCGGGCAGCTTCCAGGCTTCATGGGGCAAGGCGTACTGCTACTTCGACATGAAATGGACCTTCATCGTCTCTATCGCCGTGTTCGAGCTAGGCAGTATTCTCTGCGGCGTGGCGCCCAATTCTGATGCCTTCATCGTTGGCCGCGCCATCGCTGGCTCGGGGGTTGCGGGCATGGGTACTGGAGGATACATCATCGTTGCTTACGTCGTCGAGCCTGCGAAGCGGCCTACCTATACCGGTATCATGGGACTCAGCTATTGTTTTGCCTCTGTGCTTGGCCCGTTGGTCGGAGGTGCTATTACTACCGATACTACTTGGCGGTGGTGCTTCTACATTAACTTGCCCGTGGGAGCAGTCAGTCCGTCCATTTTCTTCTTCTCTCAGAATCTATTTAAGGACTTGTAATCCGGCTCCGCCACTACTCAGCTACTGACATAGCAATAGATCACAGTTCTCATCATCGTCCTTTTCTTCCATACGCCATACGCAGCCAAGACAACACAGGCATCATGGAAGGAGAAGTTCCTACAAGCGGATTTCGTCGGTGTCGTGCTAGTTTTGGGTTCGCTGATATCGTACAGTCTCGCAACACAATATGGCGGGCAAACAAAACCCTGGAACAGCGGAACAGTGGTCGGGCTTCTCGTGACCGCCGTAGTCTTGGTCGGCATCTTCGCGGTCTGGGAGTGGCATGCCGGCGAACGTGCCATGATAGTCCCTCGATTATTGATGCAGCAGCACGTGGGCATCGGCAGCGCCTTCGCCTTCCTGTTCGCAGGCTCTTATTTTTTGACTATATACTATCTGCCTATTTACTTCCAGAGCATCAAAAATGCCAGCCCCATCGTCTCGGGCGTGGACACGCTTCCATTAATTCTCGCGTCAACCGTGGCAGTCATATCTGCAGGACTCTTCATCACTAAGACAGGACACGCCATCCCTCTACGTGTCGCTAGCGCCGTGATCGCGACCGTGGGGTCAGGGTTATTATACACATTGGACATAGGCACCACTTCTGGCAAGTGGATCGGTTACCAGATCATCGCCGCTCTAGGATGGGGAGCCGGCTTTCAAATACCCATCATTGTATCTCAAGCACTGTCTGACCCCAAAGACATTCCTTCGATTACAGCGATAATTCTGTGTGAGTACCCAGGCACCCTTCAACGTAGTGTCAGGTGGCGTTAAAGACAGGCGACTAAGATTTTATGCATGCAGTCTTCCTCAATGTCGGCGGCGGTCTCTTGATCAACGCAGCACAGTCAGCTTTCGTAAACAGACTTTTGATAACACTCCCCGGCAGCGCACCGGGAGTCGATCCGAGTCTCGTGGTCGCTACAGGCGCACTGGCTCTTCGGTCGACTTTCTCTGAAGATCAACTCCCTGGCATTCTCGAAGCCTACATGGCTGGGATCAAGACAGCCTTTGCTATTGCTCTTGCGGCTTGTGGTATCTCTACTCTTGTGAGTGTCCTCGGGAAGTGGGAAAGGCTGAGCCCAGAACAGGTCAAGGGTGGGGGTGCGATAGCTTGAGAAGACTATTGGATTGTATAGTGTATTAGACGAGCGCTCTTAGATTCAAAATATATAGATTCATTACAGGTACTATTAGAGATTTAATTGATATCCTTCTGTTAGTCGGTCACTGCCAGTACTTCGTTACTATCTTTACCAGCGAGATTGCGAGCCCGTCCTTTTCCAGATGATGGAATACCCTCAGATTTAGTTGCCCATGCGAATGTCGCAGGTATCACGATTTTCAACTTGCATAAAAAACAGCTAAGCATATCAACAATTTACTTATCTACAGCATCGTTCTCATTACGGGGACATACAGCAGACTAGATTTCGGTGAACCAATTCCCATCGCGATAGCGTCTATTAGCAGCTTACATCCCGCTACACATGCGGGGTTCAGCGATCCTCATCCCTGTAATTATAGAAGTAATCTATCATCAGCGAGATGCCAAGGGATTACCCGCGTGTACTGTCATTTCGAATCGGAGTGTCGGGACCCACCCACCTTCACATAGTGTGCGACACACGTTTGTTGGAACATACCGACAAACCCGTTTTTTACTACGTTTTTAAGAATATATAACGTATAATAACGTTAATATTAAACATATATATTTTAATATATAGCTTGTTTTATAGCAAGTTTAAAAAAGTAAGCTATATGTTCGTACGAAAACTATTCGCGGAATAATATATAATATTCTTTTGTTTTATACGTAAATTTAGCTGTACGGATCTAGCCGTACAACCCTACTAATACGGACTGGCAAAGGGTCTGTAAATCTAGCTATACAGACAGACTTACACAGACCTGTATAGACCTGTACAGACCTAGCCATACAGACCTAGCCATACAGACCTAGCCATACAGACCTAGCCATACAGACCTAGCCATACAGACCTACGTATACGGACTAGCAAAAGCTCTAGAAACCTAGCTACGTAGGTAGGTCTATATAGGTAGGTTTGCGTAGCTGGGTCTTCAAACCTTTTGGTAATCTTTTCGCCAAAGTTCTAATTGGTCCGTGCGTACTGGTCCGTGCATATTGGTCTGTATAAGTGGTCTGCATAACTAGGTCTCCAGAGTCCTTGCCAGTCCGCACGCGTAGGTCTGTACGGCTAGGTTTATACGCGTAGGTCTGTATGGCTAGGTCTGTATGGCTAGGTCTGTATGGCCAGGTCTGTATAGCTAGGTCTGTATAGCCAGGTCTCCAGAGTCCTTGCCAGTCCGTAGGTTTGTACGGCTAGGTCTGTACGGCTAGGTCTGTATGGCTAGGTCTGTATGGCCAGGTCTGTATGGCTAGGTCTGTATGGCCAGGTCTGTATGGCCAGGTCTGTATGGCCAGGTCTGTATGGCTAGGTCTGTATGGCCAGGTCTGTATGGCTAGGTCTGTATGGCCAGGTCTCCAGAGTCCTTGCCAGTCCGTAGGTCTGTACGGCTAGGTCTGTACGGCTAGGTCGCCAGAGCTTTTGCTAGTTTGTACACGTAGGTCTTCGCGGGCAGGTCTTCGCGGGTAGGTTTTCGCGGGTAGGTCTCGTTCGAGGGTTTGGCTAGCAAAAGGCTTGGTCGCGAAAGGTTGGGTCGCGAAAGGCTGTATCACGAAAGGCTAGATCGCAAAAGGCTCGATTGCAAGCTAAACTACTTATATATTACCTATATATTTAGTTAGTAAAACAAGCATTTAAAAAGTAGTATAACATTTACTTAGTTAATTTAGGTAGTATTTTTAATAAAAAACGCGTTTGTTAGCATGTTTTAACAAACGTGTGTCGCACACTATGTAAAAGTGGGTGGGTCCCGACACTCCGATTCGAAATGACAGTAAGTGCGGCGGCGTTCGGATCCTCCCGATCGTCCCGCTGCACGGTCAGCAATCTTGCATAAACGGCCCCCTATCCGAGCTAAAACCGCAGATCGGGTCTCTTAGCCACCGCCTCGGGTCATCAAATCCGCCCACGTACATACAAAGACGCTTACCCAGCTTGGTAAGCCAATTTGATCCCTTGATAGTCGGGATGGACTAGAAGGCGAAGGAGAAAAGCTGAAAGAGTGCTACCGTCGGCATATTAGTGAGTCAAAGAGGTAGTATAGGTCCTGTAGCAGGGGCAACCATAATTAAGACCCTGATCCTGATCCATCTGGCTCTGAATGACAGGCATGCGGAAGCCCTGTTTTGGCATGTGTGACTTTTTATCCCCTGCAATTTATCGCAGACAAACATCGTGGAAACATTCTGATTAACAGTATATGAAACTGAGCACCTTCACCTCAATTTTGAAAAACACATCGTCTTGTCTTCCTAACAGAATACAATGTCGAAGAAAACAGTCTTGATCACCGGGTGTAGCGACGGCGGCATTGGCTCGACCCTAGCCAAGCAATTCGCAGCGCTCGGGTATCACGTATACGCGACCCTACGTACCGTGTCTAAAGCAGCGTCGCTACGAGACGTTAGCGGCGTTGAAATACTGTCTCTCGACGTCACGTTGCAAGAGTCGATTACCGCATGTGCCGCCGAGGTCGAAAGGCGATCAGGCTCACTCGACATTCTTATCAACAATGCCGGGGCCGACTTCGTTGTTCCTTTCCTCGATGTTAAGCTCGAGGAGGCAAAGCAGTTATACGATGTTAATATCTTCAGCATCCTCCTAGTAACGCAGGCTTTCGCTCCTATGCTTATTAAAGCTAAAGGCTGCGTTGCCAACTTTAGCTCAATTGCCGGTGAGATGCCGCTGTGCTGGTCTAGTACGTCAATATCTCGAGCCATACTGATTCCATTACGGCTTACTACCGCGACCGGTAAAAAACTGACTAATGATTCCTTGTTAGGCATATACGTGAGCTCGAAAGCCGCAGCTAAGAAAATGTCAGAATGTATGCGGACAGAGCTGGCACCCCTAGACGTGCGGGTTATCACAGCCGTGGTGGGCGCCGTCCACACGCCTATCCACGAGCGCGCCGGCGAACTTAATATGCCGCCGACTTCATACTATCAGAGCTTGAGGGATCATATCAACGAGGTGCGCAAGGGCACTACGAAGCCCGGTGCTGTTGACACTGAGACCGTCTGCAAAGGCCTCATCGCAGACATCACAGGCGGTAAGAGCGGCGTCGTCTGGCGTGGGGGCACGGCAACGGGGGTGCGCCTATTGAGTTGGCTCGCGCCTTCATCTATCTGGGACTCCATTGTCAATAATGGTCGTGGGCTTGAGCTGATTTCTCGACCTTCTAATACGGACAAGAAATGAGGATAGGCGATGCAGGTGCCTGAAAGCTGGAGGTTGGAGATTTTCTTAGCTTCGATTCATTAAGCCTTCCTAGCTATGATATTTTAACTATAATTGGCTGTGTCAGTATTCCAATAATGTTTACCACGCGGGCGGGATATTCACTTCATAGCTATCACGGTACGGAAATGTAATGGGGAATAGTACGATTCTACCTTTAATCGAGAACCACATGCTTTTTTTTACCTCATGACACGATAGTATGAATCTTCGTCCCTGAGTATAGTCCTACGACCTCCATATATTTGACGTATGTTGAAAAAGAATAATGTCTCGATGAAGCAAAGTGAGTGCTACTTCGTCATGTGGGAAGATGGGTTGCGTGGCGTGTTCTGGTGTGCGACCCGGAACTTCCTACTTGCCCTTGATGACCATTAGCGTGCATGCTTACGGCACAGTGATGCGCTGACATAGCTGGAGTAATAGGAGCTCGCCTGACCCGGCCGAACGGGAAGCGAAGCTCTGGAATGGGATTTTATGAGGTGCGTTATAGGTAAAACTATGTTATACGTATCATGCATAATGTCGTGTGCAACGCACACATCAGTTTCGTATCGCACTTGTAGGCAAAGAGAAGTTTGGGATGCTTGAGATAATACAAACATCAGAGCTCCGCCGTGTCACTTCATAGCAACTCTCAGGAGAAGTGCATGAAAGAAGTGATTAAGGCTCAATAAGATTTTTATCCCCTACATGAGATAAGCCTCATATACCCACGTAACTGCAGTCGGAAATCAACTCGAAGGTATCAGCATGGGTATTTTGTTCTCCAAACCAAAGGCACCGGAAACGGCCAAAGCCCTCCGAAAAGCCGGGATCCAAGTCCTCAGCCCAGACGAACCCGAATATGAAGAGCGAAACAAGAGCTACTGGTCCAATAGCGCGAAGCTATCGCCGAGACATATAGTTCAACCGAGGGATGCCAACGAGGTATCGACTGTCATCAAGAAACTAGTCGCAGCCGGTGAGGTGTTCGCCGTGCGCAGCGGCGGTCACACACAATGGGCCGGGTCGAATAACATCCAAGACGGCATCACAATCGATCTCGAACGGCTTGACTGGGCACGATATGACGCTGAAACTGAAATGGTTGACATCGGGCCCGGTGGGCGCTGGCGCGACGTTTACACTAAGCTCGCACCGCACGGCCGCGTCGTCGCTGGCGGTCGCGAGGGTAACGTTGGCGTCGCGGGACTCATCCTGGGCGGCGGAAACACATTCTACACGGCGCGCCACGGCTTCGCGTGCGACAACGTTATGTCGTTCGAGGTCGTGCTGGCCGACGGCCGTATTGTGACGGCTTCTGCTGACGATGCTCAGAACAGCGAGCTGTTCTGGGCTCTGAAGGGAGGCAGTAATAACTTTGGTATCGTGACCAACTTCCGTATGCGCGCCATTGAGAGTGGTCCGATCTGGGGCGGGCTCACGTTCTATCCGCCCCAAGTCACGGAGCCTGCTATCGAGGCGCTCGTCGACTTTACAGCGTGCATTCACAAGGATGTTGATAGTAATATGCTTTGCTTTTTTGCTTATACGGGTAAGACCTCTCTTTTTCGAACCTGGCACTAGTCGTTATCACGTTTACTGTCACAGTTGTATTCATTAGCTGACGAGAGACAGTGAGTCGTTTGCTCTCACGCACTGGCGTATATTTACAGAAACCAGGGTGTTTGCGTTTGACAACAGACTAACGATACTCAAACCGAAGCCACAATTCAAAGGCCTTGGCATCGCAACGCTGCTCGTGCAGACGGCCGGTGTTGAAAAGGCGCCGGCATATAACAAGTTCTTGAGTCTGCCATCAGTCATGAGTACATGCAGCACGACAACTGTCGTCGATCTAGTCTCGTCTCCTCAGAACAACCTGCCGACAGACTACTAGTACGTATCTACTGCTCCCAGAGTCTAGTGATGTATGGGGCAAATAGACTTTTGTTCGCTTCACATTTGTTCCTCAGTCCATAGCACTTACTCACCTAAAACTGGCCATTTACTAACGACTGGGTTGATTCTGCCCGTGTGCGTACAGCGACATCTGGTTCACTGCAACGTTCAAGAACGACGCGAGGATTGTACGCAAGGCTGTCGCGCTGCACGAGAGCCTGGTGGCCGACCTGCAAGCCTACATACCAGACGGCGACTTCTGGACGCAATGTCTCTTCCAGCCGCTACCCAAGCTGTTCGGTGAGAACTCGGCCAAGTCCGGAGGTAACGCGATGGGCGTGGAGCGGCAGAAGGTCGACGGCCTACTGTTCCAGGCGGCCGCCATGGTCCGGACACCGGAGCACGAGGCCTTTGCGTACCCCAAGATCAAGGCCTGGATAGAGGCAGTCCGAGAGTTTGCGACCGCTGAAATCGACGGCGGGCTGCTTGATTGGACTTATCTGAATTATGCGGATCGAAGCCAGGACCCTCTCCGTAGTTACGGGGCTGCGAACGTGAAGAGACTCAAGGATGTAGCTGTCAGGTATGATCCTGATAGCGTCTTCCAGAAACTCTGTCCTGGGGGTTTCAAGATCTCACCTGTTCGGATCGATTGAACACACGAGTATGTGCTGAGGTTCATAGGGGAGTAGTACCTAGTACGGAGTACATCATCTAGTATATATATATATATACGTCAATCATGGGTGGACTGTAGTCATTCGCGTGATGAGCTGAATTATGGAACTGTTAGACAATATCTATGATGTCTACTTGTAGGAGGACGCTTATTGGGTCCGCTCGATAGGTGTGATATTTTTGGTAACCTCTTGTCGCACGAGTAGAGTCGCCCTCGATCAATATTTCCTTGTGCTAGGCTTGCACTTTGGAACTTAGTGCTGAGAACTTCGAGCATGGGTGGATATGCAGTTATATGCAGTAGCTACTTAGCTCTTGCATCAATGAGCCGGGAGTAATTCATAAGCTAGTTTGCAAACTTACATGAGCGATTCGGTTTGACCGAATCTCCACCGGCAATACTTTGTAACAGACAGTTTTCCATCAGTCGTAATCCTCCAATGAGGTGATGATAGTACTGGGTTTCCAAAACTGGAATGTCATTAGTCTGTGTCACGGTCTCCGATTCTCTAGCCCACCTGCGTCTGCCTATGGAGCGCCATTAGTGCCACAACCGCCAAACGATAAAACGTGCGCCAGAAAACGTGCGCCAGAAAACGTACGCCAAAAAACGTGCGCCAGAAAACGTATGCTAGAATACTTGCGTAATAAAACAGATATTATCGTACGAAGCAATAAATTAATTAAACTAAAAGCTTTTTAAAGGCTATATTAGCTATATAAGCTATATATGCTACTTTATAAACTTTTTAAAATAAACTTTTTGTTGTTAACTTTTTAAAACAAACTTTTTATTATAAACTTTTTAAAATAAACTTTTTATTGTTAACTTTTTATAAAGCTATTTATAACTTTTTATTGTTAACTTTTTAAAATAAATATTTTACTGTTAACTTTTTAAAATAAACTTTTTATTATAAACTTTTTAAAATATTATTATAAACTTATTAGCTTATTTATAGCTTAATTAAATGTTTTATATAGCTTATATAATTATAATATATATAAGTTATAAAGTAATAAAAGCTTTAAAAAGTTTATTAATTAAATAAATGTTATTAATAACACTTTTAAAAAAGTTGTTATTTAATAATAGTTAACGCATAAAAGTGCGCATAAATATATTTACTTAAATATGTTTATGTTTTACTTTTATTTTTTTTAATCATTAAATTTTATTTTATTATTTATATTAAGCTTTATATAAAGTAAATATTTAAATACTTAAATAATTTATAAATATATTAAGTTATAAATAAGTTAATAAGTTTATAATAAAAAGTTAATTATAAAGTTTATAATAAAAAGTTTATTTTAAAAGGTTAGCAGCAAAAAGTTTATAATAAAAAGTTTGTTTTAAAAAGTTAGCAATAAAAGGTTATAAATAGCTTTATAAAAGGTTTATAGCAAAAAGTTAACAACAAAAAGTTATAAATAACTTTATAAAAAGTTAACAATAAAAAGTTTATATTAAAAAGTTTATAAAATAACATATATAGCTTATATAGCTAATATAGCTTTTAAAAAGCTTTTAGTTTAATTAATTTATTGCTTTATATAATAATATCTGTTTTATTACGCAAAAGTTTTTTAGCGCACGTTTTCTAGCGTACGTTTTTTGGCGTACGTTTTTTAGCGCACGTTTTCTAGCGCACGTTTTATTGTTTGGCGGATGTGGCGCTAATGGCCCACCGTCGTTAGTGCGTTACGCACCGTCATCTTCTAGTCCTGAATAAGTTAGAGCGGATGTATGCATTCCGAAAGGGGCGGTGCGCACTTTATAAAACACTTTAATTGGATGCAAGAATTTCCGCTCCATAATCCTTGCATTAATGTATCGACACATGGTAACCGTCAATATTGAAACGGAGTATTACCGGTTTCTCTACTAAACCGTAGCTCTGTCAACCTTTAGTTACTACCCGGTCAATTTCCAGTTTCGTGTTACCAATCTTTGATATCAATTAACAGAAAACAGCATTTGGACAGTTAACTAATCCGAAACATAATTCAGTTTCGAGTAGCATTCACTTTAGAACACAATATAGTTTAGAACGGCTTTCAGCTCAAACAATATTCTATGTTTGGAACAGATTGCCAACTGGAGCGTTCCAATGTGATCAGGATTCATGATACCCTCCAACAACTAGACAGCAGCTTTAGCAACACCAGTTCAATGCACCCCGAGCCGCCTCTATGAAGCGCCATTACCACCAAGTGTGACAAAACTCTCCAAAATCCAATTTTAGCTTTTGCCGAATACAGAAATGCAGGTTGCAACCACGTTCACATAGTATATATCGTACGAATAAGTAAATAAATTACACTTAATTGAGCCATATATACTGCTGGGTCTTAGTTTTTTATTATTGGATGTAACTATAGGTAATATACAAGTAATATATCGCTAATCCTTCGAACGAGACTTGCACGCGAAAACCTACGCGTACAAACTAGCAAGGGCTATACAGACCTAGTTATACAGACCAAGCTGTACAAATCTAGCCGTACGGACTAGCAAAGGGTCTGGCAAAAGGTCTGTAGACCTACTTACACAAACCTAGCTATACAAACCTAGCCGTATAGACTTATGCGCACGGACCGTTGCGCTCACGGACCAAAAGGCTTGAAGATTTAGCTATACAAGTAGGTTTGTGCAGCTAGCCCTTGCCAGTCCGTACGCGTAGGTTTTTACAAACCTTGCTAGTCCTTTTGCTAATCCGTACGGCTAGGTCTGTACGGTTAGGCCTGTATAAGTAGGTCTATATAGCTAGGTTTGTATAGCTAGGTTTGTGTAGGTAGGTCTACAGACCTTTTGCCAGTCCCTTTGCCAGTCCGAACGGCTAGGTCTGTATAGCTTGGCCTGTGTAAGTAGGTCTACAGATCTTTTGCTAGTCCTTTTGCTAGTTTGTACGTATATATATTGCTCCGTTGATTTTATAGTTACAAATAAAAACTTTAAGTTTTTACATTTGCTTTAAAACAAGCTATATTTAAATATATATATACTTATTGTTAGTCTTGTTAAACATTGTAGAAAGCCAAAAAAGTAGGTTGGGCGCGATATTTCGAATGGGAAAGACGCTATAATCCAATTTTAGAAGAAAAAAAGTTTTGTTACACTTAGTGGTAATGGCCCACCATCTACTGGCTTGATATCGCGAGTTGGTATTCCTAGTGATTTATGATGAGGATATGATTATAAGCACGCGCGATATAAAGCTCTCCAGGTTTCGTTCGGCCTATTTCCAATAAAAACTTGATTTTCCGGCCCGTTCCACCCCACGACGATCCCGGTCTAACGCGCGCAATCTTTTAATCCAGGTTTTTCCCCAGGGGCTGGAGACGTTTATCACGCGGCATCAAGCCCTGGTCAAACACTATTTACATGCATTAATTGCGCAGCAGCCAACTTTTTTTCTCGAACGCGGTCATCTCGGTCGTTGCAGGCATCAAACTTTACCACTTTTCTAGAATTATATAAGTTTTACCTGTTTTACTTGTATTATCCGTGCTCTAAGCCTTTAAATATATGCAAGGAAAGGGCCACAAGGCCGCAAGTATTGTGCTGGCGTAGAAAAGAAGAAAAAAACTTAAATCAATATAGAGTTCTATGATGAGTTGTTCTATGACTCAATAGGCTAGCACCCGCACAGAAGCTCTGCCGCGAGGGATTTTCCTTGTCACCTCACTTTTCTACCTCTCACGAAGGGGTGGCTTTTAGTAGTGGTCGGAGGTTTTTTATCCCACCCGCCGTTCCTCGGTGGTAGCCATGGGCTGGAAATAAGGAGGGAAGGATTGCGTTGGGTAGTGCTTATTTTTGATTTTTAGCTTTTGATTTTTAGTCTGGGCGGCTGCTCGAGTCCTGACCTGAGTGGCCGGCTTAACAGCGTACGACACGCGACGCAGCGCACTACACCAGGCTTCGAATAGCAGCTCATATTCCCCCAATATATGCGTTCAAACAAATTCTACCGTTGACCTATTGAGTAAATAAAACAACTAGTATTTCTACCCCCTCCGTCCACTATAGTATCTGGGTAAGTAAGTACTTAGTAGTATCAATTTAGCTGTCTACCTTCACTGTCACGTCTTTGCGACTCATCTTTTCTTCAATCGAGCTTTGTTGATCGGTACTTCAAGTTATAGCCGTTGACCCATCCATCATAAGACCATACGATTTATATTCTCATAGCTAAGCAGCTAGAGCATCTGAGCTAAGCCAATATTATCATCTTCTAACCACAACTTCTTCGTTAACAGCTTCATTCATTTGTACTAGGATTAGCTGTAGACGAGTAAACATCAAAGGCGAGACTGCCGTCACCATACCAGCATGAACCCGGTTTTAAGTTCATATTTAGGTTTGGGTAGAAGGAGTGACTACATCGGCAATCCCCTCAAGTGCCCATAAAGAGAGCCCCCGGCCCACAATATCAACACCTTGTACCGTCGAACCCGATCGCCATACTAATTCAAGCCGTATACCGTCGCGCGCAACCATGGCGACTAAGAAGTCTTCGCTTGCAGGTGTACTCGAGAAGCTCAAACAGCAGTATCATGCTATAAAAGGAACTCCCGATACTCAAGCAACTATTCAGTACGAAAAAGCGCTACTGGGAGTGGAAATCAGTACCTTAGAACAACAAATCGCGATCATGGACGAAGAGCTCCTGGTGAAAGAAAAACCAACAATGAACAAAAAAGCATACGAAAACCGGCAGACTGGTATTACAGATCGTAAGATTTCGGCAGGAGATAGTCTGTGGGATCATACGAAGAAAAAGGCACGACTTGATAACCCGGGAGCTGTTAGTCTTCTCAAACCAGGATCTGAGGCGGCGGTGGTTGTCGGCGAAAGTCTTTTAGCAATGTACAGGGCGCTCGACGGGGTGAAAAACACATCGAAAAAGCGGACGAAGACTTGGCGAGCGGATGTTGAAAAGTACTACGAGGCAACTGGACAAGACAACATGACATGGTGCCATGCATGTGGCAAATATCGGTTGTCGGAAAACATCAAAGCCGCTCACATCGTCCCATTCTTCCTACATCTCGAGAACCTCAGCACTGAAATATTCGGCAGGAGAGGTTATGAGCTTCAAACGCCGAGCAATTCCTTGTTGCTATCAGGCCGAATTAAGTGTTGGTTTGATAAATACTGCTTGGTCATCGTCCCTGTCGATTATGATGAGACGCCCATTACAAGATGGAAAATCGAGATTGTCGGAAACAGTATCGCCAATACGCCATACGAGGACATAGATTCATCAGGTCATCAGTCCGTGGGGAAAGATCTCGACGGTAAAGAGCTCCAATTCCTCTCTAAAGAACGGCCGGCATCAAGATTTCTCTACTTTCACTTTATCATGGCTTTAGTACGAATACGCGATATCCACGCGACAGGCTGGAAAGAAGTTTGGGCTCGATATTTCACGAAACAACCATTTCCAGCGCCTGGCAACTATCTCCGCCAGACTATGCTACTAGCTATTAGTCAGCACTTCCAAACTACTGATGTGAAACTTATCGAAAGTTGGATCAAAGGAGAGGGCTTTGAAAAGCCTATCACACTTTCAGACGAAGAAGCCGCACGAGTGGCAAACAGAGTACAAGCTGCGGTAGAAGAGGCAAAAGAAGGTTTTAATTACGAAGATTCCGAAGATGAAAATTCCGAAGACGAGGAGTCTGAAGACGAGGACTCTGAGAACTATAATGATGAGCCAGACGTAAGGCCCCTTTAAGTTAGACAAACGACCCCCTTCACACACTGGTCGAGTGGGAGGTGTCGGAACTTCTCCATATTATCAAATATGGTACTCAGGTGTTGAGGGACCTGTTACATGGACTACACCTGTTAACGACCCATCTCAGAAATACGTTTTCCCAACGGATAAGGTTGGCTACAGGATCACTGTCATTCCACAGGCGACTGCTGAAACGCTGTTTGTGACAGTCACTATTCACCCCCTTTTAAACATTATCTGAGCAAATATCCTTTTTGGAATCCTTATTTTCCATCGTACAGAGTACGGTCTGTCTTTAGTTCAATATTAATTGCAGATTCTTCTTTGCCCTCCGCTATTGTATGCATCTGTGCTAGTTGTTGATCTGCTAACCTATTTTATGGTAGCCTTGACTGTGTTAACTGATAGCCTGGGCCATCCGAGGTTGCGCACTCCGTATTAATAAGGTTGACTAACACATTGTAGCCGGGCAATTTATGCTGGCTATGCTGCGAAAAAAGGGGACCATAAAACATTTCTGGTCGTGCATCGTACCGACCAGACTACCTAACTATCTCTCGATTAACGTATCAAGCTCTAGATAAAGAATTAGTGGACATTTCCCTCGCCAAGGTTTACGATTCACTCTGGGATAATGCAAGGCTAGCGACCCTGCTCTCAGCTGAACGGGAGGCGAAGCTATGCTAAGGCGCCCTCTGTTCAGTCTAGACTCCAGCTGAACTTCAGCTGAAGTTCCACGCACCTGCATGATGATCCTTGACCTCAAACATATAGTCTAAGCAAGCACCTCATATCAGTATCTATTATCCTAGCGCATGACGGGATCGTTTTAGTAACTTTACTCCGTATAAGTATACAGAAAGGTCCACAGCAAGAATTCACATTTAATATACCTTTATCTAAGTGCTGGCTAAGCTTTTAGCTAGGTTTATAGCCATCTTATAAACATGCTTATATGCTGTTAATTCAACCAACATATTAAACGTCATATCTTTGTTATCGCTAGATTATTATATTTCTATAAGCTGCATAATCTAGATCTACGTATAGAAAGCACTTGGCTATTTAGGTAGCAAGAGCAGCAAGAAGGGTGGCTCCACTACCGAAATTCTTCGACAACACTGTTCTCAAAGAGCGGTAACTATAAGTTCGCACTCGTTGCAGATACCACTCCTCTCATGCGCATCTGTCTCATTTGATCTTGATCGTGATAATTCATAATTGGATTACTAGCTAGCGGTTCGCATTTTTGGCCGACCCAGCTGTGTCATCGTCGCGAGGTTCTATTCACCCGATAGTAGGTGGCTGACGAGTCAATCTAAAATATTATTCAGTGAGAGAATAGTAGTTGCACTTCTTGATAGGGACTAGCTTGAGACAACCGATTCGATCAATGAGTTGTCCAGTAGGTCGGTGATGGAGATGTCATTATGCTTAGGTGAGAGCGCTGCTATGGGGTTGGAATATGTGTAAAATGTCTCCGTCTTGATCCAGTCTATGAGGACGTTGTTCACTTAGCACTTTATAGTAGTGTCCCGCCTCTACGAGGGTTTTGTCGGGTTACTAAGATACCTGGAAGAGAAACAATTTAGCAGCCTTACAGTATATCACCATCAGAGCACGCCTCCTCGATAATTAGGTCAAAGTAGTATCAAAGCTCTAACTGACACATTAGGATTATATATATACTCTACACATCTAGTCTAGTTTATTTCTATAAATCTAGATAGAGAAAAGAATTGGAAAACTCAAACATTTAGATTGGTGAATCCAACAGTCTCCATGACGTATCGGCCCGTGAAAAACACCTTTCGATCTCCCGTTTTGTAGAGACGCTTGAGCCCCCATTGATTGGGAATGTAGTTGCAGATAAGGAGGATGCATGAAAGCGCCCCTTCTCTACTTGAGAGACCCAATTTTCTTCGTCTTAGCGCGAGTTTCTAGGAATTGCTCTGCTGCATCTAAACACACTGTTGAGTCTAGTTAGTTCTGACCTATAAAGAAAAGACGGAGGGATACAGATTAAAAGAAAGTGTTCAATGAAAAGTAGAGAAAGGAAAAAAATTCACGCAAGATAAATGATTCAGAGTCAAGGCGAGGCGAAAGAAAAGAAAAGGGGGGGAAAACTCACACTGTCTAATACTAGGCGCATCAAGGATCTTTAGCAGCGCAAAGTCGCGGCCGAGATGGGTCGTAAACCACCTGAGCACCTCGACGGCGGTGATAGAGTCGAGACCCAACTCGAGTAGGCTACTCCGGTGGTCGATCGCTGCGCTCTCCGGTAGGCCCAGGAGCGTCCGCAGCCGCTGCTCGAGCGCAGCGCCGATGGCATCCGCCACGGCTGCCGGATCATCATGACCCGCCAACGCCTCCTGGAAACTATTACCCTTCAGCTTCCACTCCTCGGTCTCCTCTGCTTCTGAATTCTGCTCAGCAAAATGCCCGAACCGTGGGTCGAGCTGCCAGTGTAGCGGGTTAGGCGCGCCGCGACGAAACCGGCGCAGCCCCGTCGTGATCTCCCCAGGGCCGTCGCTCCCCGGGCGACCGGTGACGATGGCCTCGAGGAACATGTGGTGCAAGTCCCGCTCTGAGATGGGCGGATACCCCTCCCTCTCGAGGCCGCCGTACAGCTCCTCGCGCTCGCGGTGCAGGAACCCCAGACCGTAGATGACCCCGATGTTCAGCGCGGAGCCCGGAAGCCCGCGGCGCCGCCGGGACGCGGCGAGCCCGTTCATGTACGAGTTCGCGGCCGCGTAGTTGGACTGCCCCGCGTGGCCGCCCACGGCTGCGAAGGAAGACGTCAGGATGAAGAAGTCGAGCCCCGGTTCCTCGCCGAAGATGGCGTCGAGGTTCGATGAACCCACCGTCTTGGGGGCGAGCACACGCTGCCACGTCGATAGGCTCATCTCTGCGAAGACGCGGTCCTCGAGGACCATGGCCCCGTTCACGACGCCTCCGATGATGCGCGGCGTCGTTTTGGACACTTCCTGTTTCAGCGATCTGAGGCTTTCAGGGCTCGTCACGTCGGCGCGCTCGATGCGGATGTTTGCACCGTAGGTCTTGTTCAGATCGGCGACCCAGTGTGGTGAGGTAGTGGTCGGGTTCCTGCTGGCGAGCACGATGTGACGGGCCCCGCGGTTGAGGAAGAGCCGGCACAAACTGTGTCCGAAGTCGCGCGTCAGTCCGAAGAGAAAGTACGTCTTGTGCGGGAAGAGGAGTTGCTCGTCGGTCGTGTGGCTGATCCGCTGCACCGCGTCGGTATCGAGCTTCCAGTCGACGATCTGAAAAGGGGGCGAGGGACCGGATCGGGACTGCAGCTCACTGGGCGATACTGTGAGAGTAGACTTGGGGATCATGGGCGTGGTTTTCACGGCTAGTGACGTTGCTTCTTCCCAGAGGGATTGGATAGCGGGATAGTCTTTCCCGCAAATGTTGGCCTCGGAGTCGAACAGGACGAGTCCGGGATAGACGGCGCGCCGACGCGGAACCGACGCGACGATTTTTTGGGCGAGCTCATGCTCTTCAGGCAGGAAGTTGAAGATATCTCCGTCGTATGGGAGAATCCGTCTCAAATCATTCTTTGAGGTTCGTGGGTGTTGGCGGAACAGGGCGCAGCGTCCAGGGTCGCGCGCTGCTATGTCGGCGTACGGCGACGGTTCTATTTCAATTAATTCGGGTTGTTAGCGTTTCTCACTGTTAAGTACACGAACAAGTAGGAACTGTCAAGGCGACTGGGATAAGGAAAAAGGGGACAACTTACCGGCTTCATCATAGCACGGTTCTATGATGGCGACTTGGGGGCCCAAAGGTGATTTCAGAGCCACAATATCTACCAGACATCCAGCTAACTCTACATCTGGTGCGATAAGTATGAGCTTCTCGCTACAACAGGCCATAGACACCCTTGCTAGGGCCGCGATGTATCGAACGAGTTGGTGTAGTACTGTCAGGCTCGGGGGCGCGTCTCCCTGCAACACGACGACCTGCTCGGTCGGACAAGTTACGTAAGACGAATTAATGCCCGACAAGGCGACCATGCGCTCTTCCGTCTTCCACTCCCGTCCCACGCACACATAACCCGATATCTTCTCGCCCAGCTTCAGCGGCAGTGCGGAACTATACTCCACATGGATCATCACGCTGCCTGGCGGCGGCTCATAGATGCCGTGGTGTCTGTCTTTGAGTTCGAAACGGAAAGAGGTGGGCGAGACTTCTTCTGGGATGAGCTCAACGCAATGTGGAACGGTGCTAACAGGTTTTGTGACGACGCGGCGCGAGGCGTTAACCCTGTCGTTGCCGTGCTTCCACGGCACTACGCGGGGGATCAGCCGTCGCCCATTCTCGATGTGGATCTCGGGTTCCGGCCTCCACAGTGAGCTATCACCCGTGTCCATGTCGGTGGAAACCAGCTGAGAGAAGATGGCGGCAATCGTCTTCGCGGGCAGCTCAGTGTCGGCCGACTCCAGGTCTAGCACTTGTAGCTTTAAGTTGGTCACCTCGGCCGCGATGGTGCGGAGAAATCCGAAGCTGGCTGCGTGCTCGGGATTGCCGCTGCGGGCGTCGCAGGTCATCCAGAGCACACTCAAGGCAGGCCGGAAGAGAGTGCACAGTTGGTTCATTCTATGCTCCGTCATATTCGGCATGAGCGGCTCCTCGAGATCGGCTAGCATAATAGCGGCAGTGCAGGTCTTGAGATCCTGCGTCGTCGCGTCGTCGAGGGAGCGACAGATTGTTTCACCGCAGTGGGGAGAGAGTTGATCTCGTAGGCTAGCGACTAGCTGATCGTCGTTTTTCCCAGAGGCGCCTCGGATCAAGAGGAGTTTATCAGTCATGGTGTTGTTGGCCCTGGTCTCGGATAGAATGCTGGGCTCACGGAACTGGCGCACGAGAACTGAGCCGGCTGCGTAGGGCTGGTTGGAGTTCCGAGCTTCTTGAGTGAACCCGCAAGCATCGAGGGTATCCTGCCAGTGTGGTGGCGTTGCAGGATAACTAACAAGCGTTCTCGGCTGGGTACTAAATACGGTGTTGTGCGGATCTACTAGGATGAGGAAAGCTCCGGGTTTCATGAGCTCGCTGATGTTCTTCAGAGCTCTAGTTCGGTCACCATTACCCAACAACGCAGTTGGGAGTATCACAAGATCCAGCGAGACCTCGGACCCGATCTGAGCTGCTAGCTTTTCATTAACGTTAATGTCCCGCTCCTGGACCTTCGCGGGAGATTGGGTAACTGGGTTGCGATTTGCAGAGGATGGATGTACTTCATTTCTGCTGACGGTGAGAGACTGGAACGAGTCGCCAATGGCAGCTAATACAGATCGATCAAGTCCGGTCTGCGCTGTGGCGAGGTGCAGGATATTCATCCACGGGTAGCGATGTACAATCTGCTTCACAATGCGGCTAATATGATTTCGGAAAATGGAAACTTGGCGCGCCTGTCCCTCGATGAACGGCAGCATTTCAGAGAGTCGGGTTGGGTTCAGTTGGGCCGCGCTCCTGATAGAATCCAAGTAGTCGGCGTGCTTAGAGTTGCGAATCATTTCGTCAATTATCTCATGGGTATCGCTCGACAGTATTCTCTTGGTCACGCCGGTATCCTTTGCAACATCATGGGACTGTTCCGTCAAGCTTTCGATGTCTGTATCTGAGACAAGATGATTGTTGCCAAGATAGAAAGTAGCAGTTCGGCGACAACTGTCGGCTAGAAGGGTATCATCATCACTTAGGACATTATCGCTGCAACTAACAATCTCATCAGTAGGATCGACGTCCATCACTGTATGGAGATATAATTCCACGTCATCCCTCGGGCTAGCGTGGGCCCAGGCACGAACGACGAGCTCTTCGACTTGTATCTCTGCTTCCCCAGCCTCGTTGAAGATGGCAATATCAACAACAACGGAGGCCTTGGATGCATCGACTGGCGGTGTGCAACGAGAAATGCGTGTATCGACGGTCAGTGTAGCCTTGGGATCGGCCGCGGTGTCGCCCTCCAATACAGCAAGGTTGAACTGTATCCCGCCGATCTTCGTCGGTAGAAAAGATGTCCAGAGTGACCTGTTGAGCTGTTAGTTGATCTTATCATAATAGATTGTGTCATTTCAACTCACCCATCACCCGGGGCGGCGTAAGACAAGAAGGCCGATTGAAAACAAGCGTCAAGGGTAGCTGGGCTGATCTTCAGCGTAGTTGTCTCGTCGGTGTGGAGTCGACTCAGCGTCGCGCAGCAGTACTCATAGTGACGACGAACAGAAGTCAGAGCCTTGAAGGGGCCCGTGTATTCCAGGCCGGTCGCCTTCATCATCTTGTAAAAAGCCTCTGGGTCGGCCGGCAACGTCTCGGATAAAGGGGGTTGTCTACGTGGTAAGGCGTTCATGGAAGGCTTGCCCAGAACAATGCGCATCGAACCACTAGCGTGTTTCTTAATGTTATCTGTGCTGTTAGCACTGGTGTTGGCAGGACACGAACATAAATCGAAGGTAGCGTTGATGGTTGAGCTGGTTTTGTCACTTGACAAGGTCCTGAGGGAAAAGATGGTTTCGACACCCGGGCTATCTTGGTCAATGGCAATACCACTGAAAATATCAACGTCATGAAGTTCAACTAGTGATGCCGGTCGACCAGCAAGGAGATACCGTGCCGCGTCGAGTGCCATGATACAATAGGCTGAGGCAGGCAACAATGCTTGATTCTGGAACTTGTGGCCCGCTAACCACGGGATCTGGTCCAGCTTCAAAATGTTTCTCCATTTCATCTCGTCGTTACTGTCCTCACGGCTCCGAACGCCCAGAAGCTCATGAGGCGCCTCCCCCCGGAATTGGTATTGGCGCGAGATTCGCGATTCTCGCCAGTAGTCGACAGAGTGATCGAAAGGATAAGACGGAAGGTTGAAGAGTCGCGAGTGCAGCAAGTTTGGCACGGAACACTGTTTGATGTAGCTGCGCAAGTCAATTGACGTGCCTCCGAATTTGGACCACATGAATCCAAGGAACTCAGAAACAGACCGCGCGCTGTCACCAGATCTGTTCAGGGGGCAGGAGTACGGGATAATACGATCAGGGTTATGGGCCATGACAATCTGTGTGAAAGGACCCTGCAGCGCTGGGTGAGGACCGATCTCTAGAGCACAGTCAAATTCATCACCAGATTGAGACAAAGCATATTCCACAGCACCGCGGAACTGTACTTGGTTGACCATGTTGTCTGCCCAGTATTGACAGTCCAGATCTTTTGCTCCATTCAGAGGACGGCCCTTCACACTCGAGACCCAGATGATTCTATTTCCTTCTGGGATTGGCGAAATACCGTATTTCCGCATAGCATCAACATATCGACCCGCGACTTTCACCATGTGCTGTGAATGATAGGCAGTGTCTATACGCAATATCTTCGGGGACTTCTTGTTGTCGATCAGCACCTTATGAGCCAAGTGGATAGCTTCAAGGTCGCCAGAGAGCGTTACACTAGTTGGGCTGTTACTTGCTGCGATGCAGATCCGACCACCAAACAAAGGATCACTACAGAAGCTCAGAGCCTCGCTTTCGGGCATGTCAGCTGCCATCATACCGCCCTTCTGGCCATCTGCACCACCAGCGAGATGCGCCTCCATGCCTCGGTAATAAGAGATGACGATGGCGTCTTGTGCGGAGTATCTGCCGGCGGTGTAGGCAGCAGCAACCTCTCCCGACGAATGGCCGATTACAGTATGGAAGTCGATGCCAATACTTCGCAGGAAGTCGACCAGCGCAATCTGTACCGCTGTGCAAAGGGGCTGCGACACGGCTGCTTCTTGGATGCGCGATTCACCTTGGTCAGCCATGATCTGCTCCTCCAACGTCCAGGAGCACGGCTGGGGGCAGGTCTTGAGAACAGCATCAAGCTTGCGGATGGTGTCACGGTAAACGCTGCTCTGTTGCAAGAGGCCCCTCGACATGGTCGGCCATTGCGCACCTTGGCCTGTGAAAATGCCAAGGATTCGAAGAGGCGACTTCGTAGAAACCGAGCGGCCATAAGGATTGCAGGGAATCGTCGACTTATTCGAGAGGAGGAGAGAGTCCAAGGCCGCCAAAGCCTCGGCGTTTGTGGACACAGAAATCGCGACTCGATACGGTAGATCCGAGCGGCGAAAGTATTGATGCCATGCCAACTCGAGAAGGTCGACTTTGTTCTCGCTCAGGTATGTTCGGTAGGATTGAACGACGTCTCGCAAGGACTTGGGAGAGGCCGCCGAGAGGACGATGGGCAGATGAAAGCACTTACCATTCGCATTCGGATGTGGCTGCGCTGCCAAGACCCCGGTGGCTTCCGTAGACTCGGACCGGGGCCGAGTGGCCGTGGCTGAGGCGGTACCGTGGAATTCGGGGGTATAAGCCTCGATGATGGCGTGTGCATTGGCACCCCCGAAGCCGAATGAGTTGACGCTGGCTCTCCGAGGTTGTCCGGCCGGAGGATCCGGCCAGCCCATCATGGCTGTAGGGATTTGAAGATGTGTATTAGATAGTAGCACCTTCGGGTTCAAATTCTCGAAATGTAGGTTCGGTGGTATAAGACTATGCTTCAAGGCCCAGACCACCTTGAGCACGCCTGCAAGACCAGCGGTGGCCTCCGTATGTCCAATTACCGTCTTGATGGATCCGACCAACAACTTGTTATTGGAGAGAGGCGACGGCTGCGTGTTTTCTTGGCTACCGTTAGAATTGTCAAAGAAGGCATCATGAATTGCAGCAGCTTCCCGAGGGTCACCAACTTGGGTTCCTGTGCCGTGGGCTTCGAAGTACTGGCAGCGGTGCAAGGGATTGCTGGGGTCAAGACCAGCTCGTTTGTAGGTTTTCCGAATGAGCGCCGCTTGGGCCTCCGGGTTGGGTTCCGTGATCTGGGCCGTCTTGCCATCGGCATTGGTACAGGTTTCGCGAATAACAGCTTCGATTTGGTCCCCATCGGCGATAGCAAGAGACAGCGGTTTGACAATAAGGGCAGCGAGGCCTTCGCCGCGGGCGTAGCCATCGGCCCTGGTGTCCCACATGTGGCATTTCCCGGCAGGGCTTAGCAAACCGAGGGCAGACTCGACGATGAATTGGTCTGGTGTGAGCATCAAGTTGGCGCCCGTCACACACGCCACCGTGCAGTCACCATCGCGCAGAGCCCGCACGGCCAGATGCAAAGCGGAGAGACCGGAACTGCATGCCGTGTCGATGCTCATAGAAGGGCCCCGGAAGTTGAAGAAGTAGGAGATCCGGTTAGCCAGGATGGATCGCGAATTGCCAAGCGGAAAATACTCTGAAGCAAGGAGCTGATCCCGTGACGAGAGAGTCTCGTAGTCATTTGTCATGCACCCTGCGAAGACCCCGACTTCCTTGCCGCCGTACTGGTCAAGAGGGAAGCCGCCGGCTTCCATGGCCTCATACACAACCTCGAGCAAGAGACGCTGCTGCGGGTCCAGGGCTTCAGCTTCTTTAGGGTTGATGTGGAAGAAAGCCGCGTCAAAGGAGGCAGGATTTGCGTTCAGCCAATATGCCTTAATGGAATTAGTTGTGCCATGGTGTTTGGAATCGTGGTGATAGAAGCTCTTGGCATTGAATCTCTCAGGGGGGGCTTCGCGTGAGAGGTCAGGAGGGCTACATAGGAGATCCCATAGCTCAGAAGGGGATTTAACATCGCCAGGGAAGCGACAGCTGCTTCCAACAATGGCAATGGGCTCCGAGGGATTCGATATATATGCCATGTTGAGATTGGCAAAGGGATTAATTCAAAGAATTAGACGATTCAAACAAAGGTTTTGGACGCCAACTACTGGAAGGAGTGCAATGGTATGGCTGAAAAGTAGGTTGAGGATGAGGAAAGGATTGAAGAGCAAGAAGAATTTTAACAACTCGAGAAGGATTAAATATGATCATGGGAGTCGAGGCGTGGGTCTGGGTGTTGGTAAGGTAGTTAATGGGATTACCAGCATGCATCAAGCTGTACGTCACAACTCACAACCCGTATAAGAGGGAACTGGGAAAGGTGCCGAGAGGGAGTAGAGGTAATGTACCTGTTAGGGTTGAAGGGTTAATGCCCTCATGTCATTGTTGAGGTGGTCAGCGTTGTCGAGCAGAATTTTAATTTGTGGTTGGGCGCCGAGCCCTGTCCTATTCACTGTCTTGAGACTCAAGTCAACTTTCGGTTATCCGGCCGTGAAGGGACTGGATAACGGGGAATGGCAATGCCGAGCCATTGTACTATTTGAGGAAAAAATCAGTTGGGATACAAACACATTGGCATTGGGGCTATGAAATTTGCTCACGCTTCACGGGCTATGTCAGCGAACAACAAATGGCTTCTCAGTGTTCGAACAATGTCTATAGTTGGGCGTCTTACGAGTTATATCGACTGGGGTCCTGGCTGTAGCAAGCTTTGAAGCTGCTGGCAACGTTTCGACCTCAACATGTGTTCATCTGCCGTATAACGACCGATTACACGATCTTGCATGAAACAGTTCGTAACCCTGTTGAGTGACTGTAACGCGGTCTGGCCAGTGGTGGTGGGTATTTCGGAAGCCCTACGTGTGAACCACTTTTGTGCCATTATCAAAATCCAGATACGAAAATACCCATGCCCAAACCGTGACCTTGTTAATCGTTGTTTGAAATTATATCCCTTTGTATCACAAAATACATAAGGAGGATCTACAGGCTCATAAGCAATTTTTTATTCCAATAATGCTGGTGTTGACGTATCTCACACCAACAATGAGGCTTTGAACAGCTAGTAACAGTTCTAGTTTTCACGCCGGAAACGACTGGACAGATGTTACTTCAACTTCAAACTCTAGGTGTAAAATCTATGCAAATTTGTCATTCGCACAACTGCATCCCTTGACAGCTGTAAAGACTCGGCAGTAAGCTGTATAATTATGCCGTGGATGTCTTGAAGCCGTGAATACACCAATGAAGCCGCTGCCTGATTCATTGGATAAAATCCGAGTGTGCTGGGGTTTGCCATTATGTTTAAACCGGAGGCGAACCACTGGGATAAATGAAATACTTCCTCAATGGATAGCCGTGGCAAATAAGTCTCATCAAACCCCCAGCGAACCTCACTTGTGCTACTGCACGTGTTGTCTGTCTGCAGGGCCTTCCAAGCACCATGTGCCTGATTAACATCAGACAAGCATTGTAGGAGGGTCTCTTTAAGATACTCCGGGCAAATCGTGTCCTGAAACTGGTTGTAATTTAAGCCAGAATGGGACAGGCTGAGCTCTGGGTATCTTAGTCCTACCTCGGCTGCAAGGGGTGTTTGCTGGAAGTCTTCGTAACTTACGAAGCTGAGAGGACAAGTATCGCAAAATTTATAGACTTCGCCACCCCGTAATTTTTGGGAGCCTGGGCCTGAGTTACGTGGGCTCGAAAGACTTATCCTGTATTCATTGGCTTGAGGCTCGTTGAAGGGTTCTGCCGTGGTGGGAGCTTGCTCTGATTGAGACATAGAGTCGCACAGCAGTTGCCCCCGATGAGGCGGGAACTGCGTTTCTCCTGTGGCTAAGTCGTGTTAGGCCCGGTTGAAGGTAGTGTAAGTAGAAGATCGATCTATCGAAGATATCACGAACCTTTGGGCAGGCCGGGCTGAATTTGAAGTGGTTTGCTCCGATTTCTATGCTCACGCCCGCGGCCACTTCTCTTCTTACGATGGCGAAGGGAAGGGCTCGAAGTACATGACCGGTTTGCCTTCAAGCATCGCTCGCATTGCCCCTCGTTGGTTCGTCGACAGGCCAACTTGAGGTCGTGGCATCGGTCACAAGCTTTTCGGTTCGGTAGGATCATGGTCATGGTTATTTTCGCGGAATTCTCCTCTTTGGTCGTTCGAAGCCTGCTCTGGCCATGAATCTAGAAACCCTACACGTTAGCAATGGTTCTTTAACAGTCCTCTAATTTGCAACTTACACCAATTCCTAGTAAAGCTTCAGCCAGGTTAGCTACAAAAAGTTCGGAGATGATTACTAACGCTGAGCGTTCCTGCTTGTTATAATCAATTATGGTGAGGACCAAGCTCGTGAATTAAGCTGAGTTATTTGTAAGTGTCTTAAACGACCCGTTTCTGTGGTATCACGCTGTTTAGACTTGAGGTAGCAAAAAAAGAAAAAGACAACCCTTTCTGGGAAAGCAAGGTTTCAAAGACATGGCAATGTTTTGTCGTATGAGACGAACACAAGATAATCTAGAGTACCATGTCTATCTCAGAGGCGATACCTTAAATACAGATCGTCTCGATGCTCGGGAAGAATTGCCCAAATGACGTGATTGCCTTGAATCGATTTTCACTCTTTCCCAGTAGTGAATGTTGTGTATAATCGCATGTTCCTCTTTATCGCTGTCTGACTGTATTGTATCTCTGTGGGTGTTGATTATTTAAGTTATTGACTAAGACCTTTGACAAGTAAGAATACCTGACGATAGATCAATTAATTCCGTAATTGGCGGTGAACGCTAGTCTTCTCTTTCCCTTAGCATTCGAAGTTGTAGTGAGTGGAGTCGATTGGTTGAAATCCGTGAATGCCGCAAGGTAGGTAATGCTCAAACAACAATATTCACTGCGCTTACATCTGCTGCTGCAACAGTGTCACAGGCATGGGTGGCTCACCAGATCTCAGACGAGGGTTCTGCGGTTTTGCGTCAGAGACCCCGGGTATCTGGATCACTATGTGACAGATCTAGGTACGATCGTTCAGATTCCCGAGTTGGGCTCATATCGGCAACACGAACATCTGGAGATGATGTCAGCCTGTGTGGAGAGGCCGCTTGCCGGCAACACAGATCCCGAAATCCCGCAAAGCTTTTGAATGCTTGAAATATCTATAGTATATGTGCATTGTCTCCTAGCAATATTGAGGGTGCGGGATGCCTCGAACCGATGGCGTGTCACAGCGCCGGTGTCTCACTACACGATTTGAGGTGCTTTTCTACCGATTTGCAGCACAGTGAGACATACATCGAAGTGATCTGGAGATTTCATGGGGAGGGTCTAGAGATGCTAGCCTCAAGAGCATCCGGTCATGCAGAGCGATACTTCGAGGCAAGATGCTGACACACCTAACTGACGTATAAATCGGCACTAACACCTGTCAAGGCTGCAGGCGAAACAGAGGGTCAACGTAACGCATGAAAATTAGCATTACTACAGTGCAGCACAGTTGGCTCACTTACCTAATATGGAACAATTTGGCGACAAAAAAAATGATTGGGTGGTTTGCTCTTCATCCGGCTTCGGGAGACTCGAAGCAAACCTGCCAACCGAGAGACCGCGGATGCCGGAAGAGCAATTAGCCAAGTCGATCTCATTACTGTCCAAAATTCTAGTCTCAGTACCTAATCTGACATACAATTGTCATATGAATAACTCTTTTAACGAGACAGCAGAACTTTTGTACCTTGCTATATCGTTAGCTCCCATCCTCAAGGTAGTGCAGAGCTGTCTCTCTTTCCAACACTAGTTTTGGGATGCCTCAAATAGCACAATATTAGACATAAAGCAAGCAAACAAATCTGAGCAAGGTAAACTTGGAAATATCTGAAGGCTTTGAATCCATCGGAGATCGTACACTACCCACGCTATTCCCGAGGACGGCATATACAGTCAAGCGTGGGGATTCAACTATCGTAGTTCCAGCGCTAGGGAGTGGCTTAGAACGTTGAAACGGTTTGAGGCCTTTGGTCTTCGCTCGTGCACTGTGACTTGGAGGTGTAGAATTTTGATAATTTGCAGGTACTACCTCTCTCACTGAAGCTTGATCTTCACAAACGGTGAATGTTATTAAGCTAAGCTAGGCCATCTTTGAGCTTTACATGCCAAATTCCTTAGGATTATCATAATTATTCTTTGAAATGCCAGCCTGATTCTTTCAAAGAAAACGAACCTTTTTCGACATAGCACATTGAGTTGATTGCATGTGTTAACTTGCTCTCTTTGGGTGATCCAATATCTGTGGTCATGGTCAAAACGTAGGACGGAAATTGCTAGGAAGTGCACGGAAATTAGATCTTAATAAACCCGCCTCATGACGATGACGAAGAGTACAATCTTGTTGATATATCGGGGTGTCCGAGGATGCTACTCAAACGCCACGATGCGCCCACTTGTATATGTTCCGAAATGAACCAGGAAAAAAAGGGGGCCCATGGTTAAATGTGAGGGATGGGAGGTTGCGAAGATGAACGTATGCCTCCTAGATTATCCTCATAAACACTCCGCGCGGGCTATTCTGCTCGATCTCAGGGACCTGTACATCTCCTTGCCCTGGCCTCGTTTATTGCCCAATCAGCGTCTTTAGCGCAGTACATGGCCTGACATTGACATAGCAAGGACAAAGACGGTGCTCAATCACAATTACGGATCTGGTTGCAGGATGGTGGTAACATCTCATGACATACTTTTCCAATGTTGCGTCACTAGCGGGAACCTTGACGCCTTGCTAGCACGAACATCACAATGTGACAATGGAAACAGCATTTTTGTAACGGAGTGGAACGTGAGACTGTCCCGCAGGCACGTTTTAAGAGGAGGTGTTTTGGTCCTACCAAGGGACACAAGATCTTTGATCCCATATGGCAAATGCACGTTGTCTAGTATGTACACATTACACGATGTAGCCGAAAGTCTTCAATAACACGCTCGAAATGCATACCCAAACCAAAAATCTAACCTTCCTTATGCCCCTTCACTTTCCTCTATACGTCTTGATTATCGTTTAATGACCAGTCGCATCATTTATGTCATCTGTTAGTCGACTGCTTCTAAGCCCGTTCTCTGGTCATTAATTTCCGACGCCAAATATCTCAAGGTGGACCCTATCCTGGCTCACACCTTCATCGACGAGATACTGCTGAACGTCCGTCATGAATGATGTTGGTCCACAGACGTAGTAATGGGTGGTCGAGTCGTTCGTGAACAGGCGCTCTGGGTCTACCTTTTTTAGGTTTACCCGGCCATCAAAATCATAATTGACGCCCTTGACATCCTTCTCCTTGAGTGTGGACAGGAACACGGTTGCCTGCACATTAGGCTTTTCTGAGGCGCGCTTGAGGGTGTCGGCAAAGGCGCGGACTTCGGAATTGCGGGCACCATGTATAAGCGAGATCTTCTTTGAAGATCCCGCGGTTATGGCACTGTTCAGAATGGAGACCATTGGCGTGATACCAACTCCCGCCGAGATGAGCACAATTGGCGTCTCTTCTTCAAATTTCACGAAGAACTCGCCGGTGGGATGGGTGAGTTCCACTACGTCGCCCTCTTTGAATTCGTCGTGCAGCATGTTGGATATCAAGCCCGGGATCTCCGCCTGCTCGCCAGACTCCTTCTTGACGCTGATGCGATAGTAGCTGCTACCAGAGACGTCGCTGAGGGAGTACTGTCTGGGCTGTCGTAGCCCAAGTTTGGGAACGTACAACTGCAAGCTGATGTATTGTCCTGGCAGGAACTTGGGGAGGGCGACGCCATCTTCGGGCGCGAGGTAGAAGCTCGTGATCTCCGAAGACTCGGCGACTTTCTTCTGGATCTTGAAGCGTCTCCAGCCAATCCAGTCCTCGAAAGCAACATAGATCTGGTGTTCTCGGTTGATGAAGATCTCAGCAAGCAATGCGTATGCCGCTGTCCACTATTCGCAACTTTCGTCAGTGATCATGATACACGGAGAAACCCCCACTCACCAGAAAATCTACTTACAGCTTCAGCTATCTCGGGAGTGCATGCATCGCCTAAAACAGTCGCCACAGCTTCGAGAAGAAACTTGCCCACAATAGGGTAGTGCTCGGGCTGGACGTTAAGACTGGTGTGCTTGTGCGCAATGCGCTCGACAGCAGCACCGAGTTTCCCGAGGTCATCTACGTAAGTAGCGTAAGCAAAAACAGCACCCGCTAGCGCACGGGGCTGTGAGCCGTCGATTTGGTTTGCCTCGTTGAAGATATTGCGCAGTTCGGGGTTTGCGTTTAGCATGTTTTTGTAGAATAGGGTAGCGATCGTTTCGCCATGCTCCTTCAAGACTGGCGCCGTCGCTTTCACGACTGCTATCTGTGAAGGCGTTAAGGGGGCAGCCATGGTTGGACCCTGAAATGAAGGACACTTGGTGTATTGGCGATGATGCTATGATGGCGAAGACAGGAACGGTGTAGAATAAATGGGAATTGTTCCAAATAGCTCTTTAGATCGATACTCATACGTTTGCACATTGCCTATTTATATGGACTGAGGCGGATTTTTTTCGTCGGGACTGGCCGGGACGACCTAAAAATCAAATAAAATTATTTAGTAAAGCGAGGGAAAGAAGGTTTGACTCCGCTACTAATCATGCCACATCGTTCGAAAGTCCAACTGTAATTCTCATTTCGTGTGTCACAAATAGACGGGCTCGGGTTGGTCATGTTTAGTAGACTTTGGCATCTCCGCGGCGTCGTCGGCTTCCATCCACTCGGTCGGCTAGGCGATGGCATGCAAATTCTCGGGCAGAGGACCAATTCCGCGCGCCGCGCCGGCTTCAAGGCGCGCTTAAGTACGATGATCAGGAGATGAGTTGGACTTATACGCTTGGCGGCTAGATACTCTCGACACTCTGTTTTGTTTAAACTTGCATGTCGATTTGCGCTTACCGGGTTGGCTGTATTGAAAATCGAATCTCATTATTGGCTTACTCACGCTCGGTTGTTATCACGCAGATAAACGAAACGAATCAATAAAGAGCAGAACCAGATATAATCTCAATGCGCCGTCGTTATCCTAAGATAGATACGCACATGCATTGTCCATATCAAAAGATAAACTTATCCCCCGCATCCGCATCGTTGGGAACGAAGATATAACAAAAGACACGATAACAACACATGTACCCCCACGAGATAGTGAGCATCTAGTAGACACTGGTTGCTGGCTTATCAATCCCGTTTGGTTGTTTGCTTGCCTGGAACCACTCAATAAAATCATGGAGATGAGGTTGGAACAAGGGAGCCTCCACATGTGAGCGAAAAATATGGTTTCTCCGGAGCGGAACTAGCTACCTCCATTTCCACTAGGTTAGTTATCCTGGGCAGTACTCTGGGGAATCCTGGTACCTCGGGTCTAGGCACGCTTACACTATGTGAATCTCCGCGGGAGACGGTTCTCCCCGGCCTGTAAGGACATCCCGCCTCTATACCGCCAGGTCGTTGATCAAACGACAGTCCCCAATCAGCTTCTTATCGCCGGCAGTGAGCTTAGAAGCGAAGTAGTACCAATAGAGTGCATTGCCAACTGTGCCCACCTCGTCACTGAAGCCCGTCGCCGCCGCATAGCCCATTCCCTCCCACTACCGGTAGTCACCGTAGATCTCTACGAGGTGTTTGCCCGACAGCCTCGTGGTCTTCCGGCTCCCCTAGGAATGTGTTATCCTTGTCTTTCACCTGGACGATGATCCCGCCGGCGCGGGTCGCAATGACCGGCCTTCCGGTGTGGCAACGCCCGGATAGTTGGGGCCCTGCTACGCAGTGCACCCGCATGACGTTAAATACCATCCATCCATCCATCCAACGCCCGGATAGTTTCACCTCGAAACTCTCCCCTGTGGAAAGCTAGAGGACCACGTGGGCATGCGAGATTAGAGTGTTTAGGAGCTGGTCGTTGGTTTGCAGACGCATGATGCTGATGTCAGTGAGAAGCTCTGGATACTTCTCCTCGGTCTAATTCAGCGCTTCGTCGTATACAATTCCTGCGTCAGGATCGTTAATCGAGCTGTTTCCGGCTCTGGCAAACATTGATTAGCCCATAGAAAACGTGACTTATGCTATCATTCACAGGCGTGTCGCATAAGAGCCACTCCTCTACCTTGCGGCGTTGAGCTGAAGAACGCGATCCTGGTCCTGTTCGTGTTTAATATCGTGGCATACTCCATCAAGGCGGTCCGAATCGTGTTGGCACAGAGCGCCCGGTGGTTCTCTATCATAGCAAAACTACCTGGCCCCGAATGCCGAATCACTCATCGCCGCGCCTCGAAAGCCAACTTACAATATTAGGGTTAAAGAAGATCTCATCGCATCATCAAGCTCCTCAAGAGTAATCCCGTCCAAAATAATAGTTAAGAATAAGAAGAAAATGGCTTAGACTACGTATTCACTAGTTCTACATCTTTTGGTGAGTAGAAACTCTTAATTCACCGCCGATGCTCATGCAAGCTAAGGTATCGCATCCTCCCCCATGTAGCTAAGGTTCAAGCGCAAGGAATGATTTCACACCGTGATCATATACTCATGAAGCTCCAGGACGTCTAGAAAGACCAAGTAAATTAAAATATCATTATTAAGTAGGCGCAAGCACTCTGTGCTAACGTTTCTGGCGGTACTATGACGCATAAAAAGTTGTACACGGTCAATAAGACCTAATGTTATCGACCCAAAGTTGTAGTTGAGAAAATAGACAACCGAAACTCGATCATAAAATCGTTATCATACCCAGTACACTCACTTCTTATCTCCCCTGTCTTTACCACTCTCCTGATCCTTGTCACTTTCCGAATCAGATTTCCCCTTCTCCTGCTTCTTATCCCCTTTTGAACTAGACTTTCCCTTCTGCTTCTCTTTCTTCTTAGCCTCTTCTTCTTCTTCTTCTTTCTTTTTCTCTGCCTCCTTCTCTTGCTTCTTTACTTTTTGTATCTCTTTCTGCTCTAGATCTTGCCATTTCTCGGTATACTCCTCGCCGTGTCCTTGATGGAATTTCTCGTCTAGCCCCGTGAGTCGGGGGCTTGCATCTCCAACCTTGGCTCGTCCAATTAAGCTGATGGCAATAGCGACACCAACGACGGCAGTCAGCGCGAAGCGGTAGGTGCTATACCAAGCCGGGGCCCAACCACGGACCGCGGCCCGCGCGTCGGCAAAATAGAGCGCCACAAAGGCAGCGAACTGCCCAGTCAGTGCAAATTCAACCGGTAGAAATAGAGTCGGCCAGGCCACTATGGGGGCCATGACCCCTATTCCGTATCGAAATCGAGTACGAGCCTCATCAGGCACTTTTGCAGCATACTCTAGACCCCAGTGTACAGCACCCAGGAAGCTAATAATGATGGCACCGTAACCCAGCTGGATTGGCTCAAGCGTAGCCAGAAGCTGGCTCGCCGACTCTGGGGTGATCATGATGCTGTTGGCAAAGGTGGAAGATGTCGGCCATGGAGTATTGAGAACCCACGCGAGGTAAACAGTAGATACGGAGGTGCCTAGGTAGGGCAGGGTTCCAGCGAGGCCGAGATAGTAGGGTTCTTTGGGGACGTGGGCAAGGGAGAATGTTTCCTTGACGGCTTGCTATAGAGTCATGTGCGTTAGGCTGGGATACGAGCGGAACAAGACATCTGAAATCTGGAGCAAGAAATACCTACTAGATCATCTGAAACGCCCTCCTTGGCGTGGCGTACGCGACTGGACGAGTCTGGCTTGTCTGGCTCGAATACGTGACGAACACTTGATCCTGTCGTTACAGACTCTGGATGGGGAGTGAGCTTGCGCTCGGCAATTTTTTTGTCCTCTTTCGGGTCGATGCCTTGCTGAAACCCGTTGGGAGACTTTGTTGCGAAGGAAGTCTGCTGCGCAATCAGGGGGAGGCGTGCGGAAAAGACCTTGAGAACTCCGCGTGTTGTTGCTACGCCGTGTCGATTCGGTACGGCCGCGTGCAAACGTGGCAATGATGATATGGGCCGCTTCGACACGGAAACAGCTCTCGAGGATGCTTGTAGGGCGGATCTGGTGCTGCCTATACGGAGCATGATGACGGGCGGAGGAGTTTGCAACTCGAGGATGGCTAGTTTTGTAGTTTATTTGGTGTTTAACGGCTGATGATATAAAAAAGGACCCTACGATATCTTTGACAAGACGGCCATGTAAACAAATGTTGAATAAAGGGATATGGCGACACAAGATTCGGATGAAATTGAGATTGGAATGAAAACGCGTATTTGCAGTTGCAATTGCCGATGCAATCACCCTTGTAAATAGGCCTAAACTTAGGGTTGAAATTCAGGTACCGCTTCCTTGTTTGATAGATGCTGTACTACGGCAGAGATGGCACTATCGGGGCGCGACTATGTTCTCATCGTCATAACCGTCACCATCACGGTCCGGTAGCTGTTGAAGCTTGGTTCTGGCTTGGTATTAGTTTGGTTGAGGACTGTAGTGACGTCATGTCCCTGCTGTGCAACCGAAACAGCGCCAAGAAATTAAATTGCGGAGATCTGCTCGGAGGGCAGAGCTCGTGGGGGAATTTACGTAGGTTTGCCCCGCTTCAGCGCCCGCTTTTAGCCCCTCATTCGTGGTACTGCTCGTGGCTTCAACTTCCACAGTTGTGGCTTGAAACAATAGTCTACGCACTGTAAAAAGGTACAAGTCACACCATGGTCGCGCCTCCACAGCTTCTGGTCCTTCACAGTGCCGCCAGGCTGCAAGGAGTACAGTAGACAGCAGTTCTCACGTCACTCTAATCTTTTTATAGCCAGGCACTGACTGCTGTAGTGCACTTAACAGCACCGTAGTTGAGATCTTGTCGATTGGCGTCATCACCCGCGCAGTTGCTGTATCTACCACCCAACAGCTTCCGACTTGATACCTACACGGTCGACCTGCACGTTAGGTACTCGGGAATATCCCAAAAATGACCGCTCCTTATTGTAATACCTAAAGTAGACGGCTTCCTCTCAGTCTACTGTAGATATCGTCCATACATTACTCCGCCTACCCACCTTACCACCTTACGCACACTCACATACAGTAATTACTATACTGTACATGCGCAGGTGCATACCTAGGTATGTATATTGCCGCGGCCCTATCCATTGTAATCTGTGAGGATAACGAGCTATGTTGTTGACCTACTTTTTGTTACTATTTCGTAGACCTACCGATCGATATCGCCCACCATCATACGTCCTCCATATCCCGTCTTTGCGCCCGTGTTCGTTCGAACCCTAGAATCTGACTCCGATACACTCGTCCTACTCGATTCACTCTCACCATTATACCTCGTTCACCTCGTTCGCACTATTGGCTCTTCGTAGCTAGGTTCTGCGACACTCGCTACCTATTCACGCTTGCTACTTCGCTAGCCGTGGTAATCCAGTTCTTTTCAAGCAGCAAGTTGCGATCTGGCCTGCAATAACCTCCAGTAAAGCAACGTGATCGTTCTCGCATCCCCTCAAATGAGATAACCGAACACTCCGCCTTAACTAACGACACGTCCCCGGCCCGGGTCACGGCCTAACGCCTCGCCATGCTGGAAGGGTTGGTTGCCGGGTTGCTCAACCGCTTCCTGGGCATGTACGTGAAGAATTTCGACCCTGCGCAGTTAAAAGTGGGCATATGGTCCGGCGATGTGAAGCTGCGCGACCTCGAACTCCGTAGGGAGGCCCTCGACCAGCTCAAGCTTCCCATCAACGTCGTCGAGGGCCACCTCGGTCAGCTCACTATCATCATACCCTGGTCAAACCTGCGCGGCGCCCCCGTCAAGGTTTTCATCGAGGATGTTTTCCTCCTGGCGTCCCCCAGGGAGGAGGCCGCCTACGACCCCGAGGAGGAAGACCGGAGGAAACAGCGTATAAAGATGGAGAAGCTAGACTCAGCCGAACTCATCAAGGAACGGAACCAGGAGGGCCTCAGCCAGGAGGAGCAGAAAAAGAGCCAGAGCTTCACAGAAAGCCTTGTCACTAAGATTGTCGACAATCTGCAGGTCACTGTTAAAAATATCCACGTGCGATACGAGGACTCCATATCCGCCCCCGGCCACCCCTTCGCCCTCGGTGTCACCCTCGAAGAGTTCAGCGCCGTAAGCACCGATGGGCAATGGCAGCCCACATTCATCCAGAACACCTCGAAAACGACGCATAAACTAGCTACACTTGCCGCCTTGGCTGTCTACTGGAACACCGACTCGGAGCTTCTGGGATCGGGCCGCGAGGTATCCGAAAGCGCCAAATTGGTGCCGCACGGCGAGATGTTGCAGAAGTTCAAAGCCATGATCGGTAATGGCGAAGGTGCTACCGGTTCCGACCATCAATACATTCTAAAGCCTGTGAGCGGCCAGGCCAAGATCGAGTTAGATAAATCGGGCGACACACATACGCCCAAGTTCAAAGCCAACTTACTTTTTGACGAGATTGGCGTTGTCCTTGACGATGATCAGTATCGAGATGCTCTAATGATGGCCGATCTTTTCCATTACTTTATACGCCATCAAGAGTACAAGCGACTTCAGCCGAAGGGCGTAACGCCTAAGGAAGATCCTCGCGCGTGGCTCCATTTCGCAGGAAACGCCGTTCTCTCGAAAATTCAGGAACGAAACCGTCGATGGACCTGGGATTACTTCCGTGAACGCCGTGACAACCGTCTTCGTTATATCGAGCTTTTCAAGAAGAAAAAGGCGCATCAGCAATTGTCGCCCCAAGAGACAGATGATCTCAACAAGCTCGAGTGGAAGGGCGGATATGAGGACTTGCGCTTTTGGCGGTCCCTGGCGCGCAATCAGCTGAGGAAAGAAAACGCGGAAGCCCTCAAGAACGCGCCGCCAAAGACGGAACAGCCGCAGGGATGGCTCTCCTGGGCCTGGGGCTCGAAACCCGCTGAAACGTCCGATACATCTGAAAACACCCAAATGACCGAGGAGCAGCGTCAAGAATTGTACGAGGCCATTGACTGGGATGAGAAAGCAGCGATAGCCGATGCCGTTGATTCCCCACGCGATGCGGTCAAGTTACAAGTAGATGCCTCACTGTCCACGGGCAGCTTTACACTTAGACAGAGTCCACACGGTAGTAGAACTGATTTACTAAGCCTGCATTTTGACGTTTTCAAAGCGAGTGCAATGAAGCGCACCGATTCTGTGTTAGCGGATATCAGTCTGGGCGATTTTCGAGTCAATGACGGCACCACCCCCGACAGTTTGTTTAAAGAGATTGTCAGGGTCAAAGATGCGCCAGATAGCGGTAAACAGAAGCGTCTGTCAATAGCTGAGCTCGAGACTAGCACTCGGGAAACTTTTTTCGACTTGCAAATTGAGCAGAATCCATTAGACGGGGAGGGTGACTTCGCTGTCACAGCCAAGTTGAAGCCATTAGAAATTGTATGGAATCCTAACTTCATTGTTGGTATCGTCGACTTCTTCAAACCACCAGAGCGCCACATGGAATCCATAACGGCTCTCATGGAGTCTGCGGGAGCAACCGTCGAGGGCTTGAGGCAGCAAACGAGAGCTGGCCTCGAATTTGCCCTCGAAGAACACAAAACTATTAACGCCAGGCTCGACCTGCAGGCACCGTTAATCATCATCCCGCATTCCATCAAAACAGAGAGGTCGACCTGTCTCATATTAGACGCTGGTCATATTAGCCTCCACAGCGAACTGGTTGACAAGGGCACGTTGAAGCAAATACAAGACAAACAGCAGCAGAAATACTCGGACGATGATTTCAAACAACTCGAGTCTCTCATGTATGATCGTTTTATCGTCAAGTTAAGTTCAACCCAGGTTTTGATTGGGCCTTCCATCGAGGAGACGAAGGCCCAGCTGATTCAGAAGGACGACACCCGCATGTTCCATGTCGTAGACAAGATCAATGTTGACTTCGTCGTTGCTCTTTCAATTCTGCCAAAGGCACCAAACTTGGCGAAAGTCAAAGTATCTGGCCATATGCCTGTCTTACAAGTCAACGTATCAGACACCAAATATAAGAGTCTAATGAAGCTCATCGATGTTGCCATTCCAAAACTTGGTAGTCAGGGGCAGCAGGCCGCCGAAACGCAGCCACGGCCTAAGAGGCCCAGGCTACTTAGCTCAACATCACGCCCCTCAAATATCGGCCATGGTCGCAAACACTCCTCTAATCTGTTTCTGACCCAAGAAACTGCAATTATCATTGAGGAAGACTCGGACATTGATGAGGATGAATTCGAAGACGCAGAAGACGGCAATCCTAATCAGCAACTCAAAGCACAGCAGCGCAATTTCGAGTTTAAATTTGCTGTGGACAAGTTACAGGGATCGTTGTACCGAAGTGACCCAGACGGACACAACCCCGAGTCGCTCCTCGTCGAGCTCGTTGCTCAGGATTTTGCGCTAGACTTGTATATCAGGCCGTTTGATTTGGCTGCTGAGGTATCGCTTGGCTCTGTGACAGTTGATGATTTTGTGGACAACCCCCCGGCTGAATTCAAGTCCATCGTCTCCTCCGGCGACGTGGAAGATCGACAGCAGCAGAGAGACCTGGTCAGGGTCAAATTTACCAAGGTCAACCCGGATTCACCAGAATTCATGCCCATATATGAAGGCATAGAAATCAATGTTAACGTTGCTGTCTCTACGATCAACTTGATTGTAACGAGGAAGACTCTTCTCACGCTTCTGGACTTCATCCTCGTTACCTTTGCAAATAACGGTGATACAAATAACCAGCCTCAGAGGCGCATTGCCGACCCGGGGGAACGTGGTCAAGCAGTCCAAATACATGAGCCTGCCCAAGGTTCCGAGCAGACAGAAAGTGGATCTATCCGGGTGAAAGTTGACCTAAAAAGTATTCGCATGATCCTCAATAACGATGGCATTCGCCTGGCAACCCTATCTTTTAACCAAGCCGATGTTGGTGTCTTCATATCCGGTAGGACTATGAGAGTCGCAGCCAAGTTGGGAGATCTTACTTTGGTTGACGACATTAATGTCGGTGCGGCAGAAGACTCGAGCTTCCGTCAACTCGTCACTATCCAAGGCAATGAACTCGCCGATTTTCGCTATGAGACATTTGATGCAAGTAACAAGAAAACTTACCCCGGCTACGATTCTTCAATCTTCCTCCGAGCCGGCTCAATCAAGGTCAATTTTCTTGAAGAGCCTTTTAGGAAAATCATCGAGTTCTTGGTCAAATTTGGGAAGATGCAAGCGATATACAATGCTGCGCGCCAGGCTGCGGCGAACCAAGCCCAGCAACTGCAGCAGATCACCAGCAAGTTCAAGTTTGATGTCATCATCAACACGCCCATAATTGTTTTCCCACGACCTCTTTCGCCCGATCGATCGAAACGAGACTTAGTCACTGCCTACTTGGGAGAGATCTACGCTCAAAATAAGTTTGTACCTTTGGATGACTCAGAAGACGCAGAGATAGCCATGAAACTCTCTGCTGGCATTAGGAACATTCGGTTGACGTCTCTATTCAATTATTCCAATGATCAATCTGAGGAGCTAGAAATGATCGACCATGTTGATCTTGGCTTCCACATCACTTACGCAGAGCATAAAGAAGGATGGAAGCGCCCTGATATGGAGATTGAAGGCAACATGACCGACGTCAATCTCCGAATCACTCAGTACCAACTAAAGTACTTATTAGCGATATCCAAATCCGTTCCCGCTGCTTTTGTGACAGATGCAGGCGCTAGTGAAGAGGAAGCAGAACGGGATGTGGATGAAGGGACTCTGCGTAGGGCGAAGACGATGTCATCCACTGTCACCGATACTGATAACAGCCTCGTTGATCTATCTCCTGAACTAGGTTCTCGTGAAAACACGTGGACAAAGCTCGACCTCGTCTTCACTATCCACAAAGTCGGACTCGAGCTTATCAATGCCCACGAGCACAAGCCCGTCGACAACACTGAGACAGCAAGTCTCTCCCGGTTCTCCTTGGACGACAGCAAACTAAAACTCAGAATGCTGGCCAACGATGCGCTCGAGGCGGAATTTGTGATTCAATCATTTACCATCCATGACAGCCGCTCACGTGATGGAAATAAGTATAAGAGAATTATGACTTCTTCCAATAAAAGTGTACAGCAGTTCATGGCAACCATTTCTATGACCGGAGGCAAGGAACGGAGTATGATTGCGGTAGTTGTTATCGACAGTCCGAGGATCATCTTCGCATTGGACTACCTTTTCGCTATTCAGAGATTCATCACGGTTGGGCTACAGGCCGACGAGCCTCTTCAAGACGTCTTAGGAAGCCCTGTAGAAACGCCGGATGCGTCAGATACCGAATCCATGCAAGTTCAGTGGACTAGGAGGCAGTCTCAAAGTGGAAGTCTTGCAAGACCGCAAGACGAGGGGGTAACAGAGCAGCCTAAGATGAGCGTCGCATTCCGCCTCAATATCGTGGATGCTCAGGTCATCCTGATAGCCAACCCCCTCAGCTCCAGCTCAGAAGCCATCGTATTAAGGACTAAGCAAGTGCTACTGTCGCAACAACATGCACTCACATTTCAAGTATCGGAAGTTGGGATGTTCCTCTGCCGCATGGACAAGTTCGATGAGTCACGACTACGTGTTCTAGATGACTTTTCCGTCCAGGTCTCGATGGACAGCTCCCAGTCAAATCAAACTAACATACATGTTGACATTGAGCCACTAATCCTGCGATTATCCCTCCGGGATATCCTTTTGGTGCTCCAGATTGTGGCCAAAGCCTCTGAACTTTCCGGGGAGGAAGACGCCGAAGATCCTCACAACCCCTCAGATAAGAAGGGTCAGCAGCAACGCCGCGATGCTTTCAAGGAACGCTCAGCCAGTGGGAGGGGTCTCTCGACTATTGGCGCCTCCAAATCTAAGGCAGCGAAGAGTACTGGCACAGTTACTACAAGATCTCGAAGAGATTTGTCACATCAGCCGCATGATGTCATCAAGGCCCCGCCACGTCACGAAGAGCTAACGGCTACTCTCGAAGGTATGCGCGTCGTATTGATCGGCGATGTTCATGAGTTGCCAATCCTTGACTTGAGCATCAAGAACTTCACAGTAGCTGCAGCAGACTGGTCGAGTAATCTCAAAGCCGAGACCGCGATCGACACGTATATCAATGTCTACAATTTCGCCAAATCAGCATGGGAACCCCTACTAGAACCATGGCAAGTTGGCCTAGGAATCGCAAGAGAAAATGGCACTGGCCTCCTTTCCGTCGACCTGACATCAAGGACGACATTTGATGTGACAATCACAACAGCAACAATCGCGCTGGCATCGAAATCGTTCGATTTTCTCACACAAGACGAGGACATCCTAGGGAAACCACGGGGAGTTGAAGCGCCTTACAAAATTCGGAATTATACCGGCTTTAGCGTCAAAGTCCAGGCCAAGACCCTAAGCGACCATGAGAGCATATCCCTTAAATTGGAAGACGGTGAAGAGGCACCATGGAGCTTTGAGCAATGGGAGAAGATGCGTGAAAACGTCATGACGGAGAGCACTACGGCGAACAGTGTCGCCGTTGAAATCGAAGGGAGCGGCTTCGACATGATTAAAAGCATTCCTCTTAACCGTGAAGGTGAATTCCTCTATAGTCTGCGGCCAAAAATGGATGATACCGTTCACCGGCTCCTTGTCGAAATAAGCCTTGGTGCCGACAACATCAAGTACGTAACTCTACGGTCTCCTCTCGTTGTAGAGAATCAGACGCAAATACCTGTCGAATTGGGTGTCTACGATGCTCAAGAGGGTCATTTGCTCAAGATTGAAAAGATTGCGCCGGGCGAGAGTCGTCCCGCCCCAGTTGCAGCCGCTTATGTCCAATCCCTCTTAATTCGGCCAGATTCTGGGTTTGGATACGCGTGGTCGTCTGATCACCTATGGTGGAAAGACTTGTTAAAGAGGCCAACGCGCACCTTGGTCTGCAAAGGAGAGAATGGTGATCCATTCTACTTCCAGCTAAATGCTAATTATGACCGAACTCATTTTCTAACTGGGTATGTATTTGTATCTGACATTAAGGTGTCATACGCTAACAGTTTATAGTAAATATCCATACATGAAGCTAAAGCTATCGCCACCTATAGTCCTGGAAAACCTTCTACCGTATGACTTTAAGTACCGAATTTACGACAAGAACACGAAGAAAGATTGGACCAACTTCCTTAGGAAGGGTGGCGTTAGCCCGGTGCATGTGGTGGAACTCTCACACCTACTCCTACTAAGCGTAGATATGCAAGATACGACGTTCAAGGCCAGCGAGTTTGCTATTATCAACCCTGGTTATCAGGAGGACTTTCGAAAGGAGCACAGACTTATCTGTAAGGATGATGAGGGTCTCCCCTTGCACCTCAAGCTTCACTATTTTAAAACTCCAAACGGAGGCGGTGCTTTCAGAGTGACAGTCTACAGTCCGTATGTAATTCTAAACAAAACCGGCCTGGACGTTGCCATACGCGGGAAACAATTCCTACAACAGGCTAAGAGAGCGGCCGGGCAATCGTCACAGCCCGGTTCCTCTGAACAAGAACGGCCTAAAGCACAGCCACTTATGTTCTCTTTCGGCAACCAAGACCAGCGCAACCGTGCGCTGTTGAAGTTCGACGATTCGGAATGGAGCAAACCTCAAAGTTTTGACGCCATTGGCAGTACGACGGACGTGGCGCTCCAATCCGCCACAAAGCAGTCGGAGCTTCACGTTGGAATTACGGTTGAGTCTGGCGAAGGAAAATACAAACTGACAAAAGTTGTCACGCTCGCTCCGAGGTTTGTTGTGAAAAATAAGGTTGGCGAGGTGATCAATGTGAGAGAACCGAGGTCATCCAATATTATGACGCTTGAGGCAGGAGCCCTTCAGCCCCTCTACTGGCTTCAACGATCACAAACCAAACAGATTGCATTGTGTTTCCCGGGTATGGATAATCAATGGTCATCACCCGTGAATATCTCGGATCTTGGAACAACACACGTCAAGATTGCCAAAGCCGGGCAACGTCAACGACTGATACGAGTCGAGATTCTGATGGAAGATGCCACCATCTTCCTTCACATTAGTGTGGAGCAGAAGGCTTGGCCATTTTCGATGCGTAACGAAAGTGATACCGAGTTTACATTTTACCAAGCCAACCCTAATGTGGATGAGGATGGTGCTGAAGACCGCTCTGGGTGGCGGCCAGTTCGGTATCGATTGCCTCCGCGCAGTATCATGCCATACGCCTGGGATTTCCCTGCTGCCAAATTTAGAGAAGTGGTAATAAGCGCCTTTGGCAAGGAGCGCCATGTCAAACTTGCTGAAATCGGTAACCAAGTTCCAATGAGGTTCGTCAGCGCCTCTGGTGCTCAGAAGATCATCGACATTAGCGTCGCCGCAGATGGTCCGACACAGACCCTGATCTTGTCCACCTTCAAGCCCAGTAAAAGCCTCTACAGACAAAAGACACAAAGTGGTGCCAGCACCAGTAGCACGGGCGGATTCGAAGTCAAGAAGCAGGATACCGAGACAACATTTCAAGCCGCATTAAGGCTTTCAGGTATTGGCATATCATTGATTAACCACCAGTTGAAGGAGTTGGCATATATCACTTTCAGAGATATCAGCCTTCGATACAATGAGTCGGCCCTCTACCAGACCGTTAGCACTTCCATCAAGTGGATACAGATCGACAACCAACTCTATGGTGGATTATTTCCAATGATCCTATACCCCAGCGTCGTGCCTAAACAAGCACAAGAGACCGAATTGCATCCCTCGTTGCACGCAATGGTCACGAGAGTCAAAGACGATAGCTACGGTGTGTTGTACGTCAAATATGCCACCTTGCTACTCCAACAGATGACGGTCGATCTCGACGAAGACTTCATCTACGCCGTACTGGACTTCTCCAAGGTTCCTGGAGCATCATGGTCCGAGACACATGAAGGCAAGCTTTGCGACGAGGGCGTGGATATTCCGGAACCGAAACAAGAACAATCAGGACAGGATATATATTTCGAAGTTTTGAACATCCAACCAATGCAACTTGATCTCTCGTTCATGCGTACTGAACGCGTCAATATTGAAGACAAAACCTCGTCTCGAAACCCCATCATGTTCTTCGTCAATGTCATGACCATGGCCATCGGAAATGTCAACGACGCGCCAATCCGCTTAAATGCACTGCTTTTGGAAAACGCCCGGGTCTCCATTCCAGTTCTCACACAAAATATATCGAACCACTACAGCCAGGAAGTTCTTTACCAGGTCCACAAGATTATCGGTAGCGCGGATTTCCTCGGCAACCCTGTCGGCCTTTTCAACAGTATAAGCAGCGGTATTACAGATGTATTCTACGAACCTTATCAAGGCTTGATCATGTCGGACAAGCCTGAAGATCTCGGTTTAGGTATCGCCAAGGGTGCCGCGAGCTTCGTCAAGAAGTCAGTCTATGGTTTCTCGGATTCCTTTTCTAAAGTGACGGGCAGCTTCGGCAAAGGTCTGGCGGCGGCTACTCTCGATAAGCAGTTCCAGGACCGCCGCCGTATAACTCGTGCACGAAACCGTCCCAAGCATGCCTTGTTCGGAGTTACCGCGGGCGCAAATTCATTCTTTACTTCCGTCGCATCCGGTATCGGCGGCGTAGCTCGTAAGCCCTTAGAGGGCGCCGAGCAAGAAGGCGCCGTTGGTTTCCTCAAAGGGGTGGGCAAGGGATTTATCGGGTTAGCAACGAAACCTGCCGTGGGCGTTTTTGACTTGGCTTCCAACGTTTCGGAAGGCATTCGCAACACCACCACTGTATTCGACGGGTCAGAGCTTGATCGGGTCCGTATCGCCCGCTTCGTCCCCGCGGACGGCATCGTGCGTCCCTACAACCAGCGCGAGGCCCTGGGTCAATCATGGCTCAAACAAGTGGACAACGGGAAATACTTCAACGAGGAGTACATCGCACATATAGAACTACCGCGAGAAGACATGGTAGTTATGGTCACGTACAGTCGGATCCTCCTCATCCGGAGCAGGAGGCTCAGCACGGAATGGGACGTCCCGCTCCAGGATGTGCAGACCATCGCCAAAGAGCGAACGGGACTCAGCATCATCTTGCGCGGTGGCACGAATGGCCCATTTATCCCTATCGGAGAAGAGAGCGGACGCACGTTCCTGTATCGCATGGTGGCTATCGCTGTTGAGGAGTTCAACCGCCGGTTCAGGGGCTTGGATTAAGTAGCGCCGAAGTCGCGGCCCGGCCGTCTTTACCAATAGAGGGGTGATGTTGTGTAATCACTATGAGGGATAAGGGCGAAATATATATGGCTACGGGCTATGTGAATGGAAGGGGACGGATTCGGGGTAATTAAAAACGAATCGAAATAGTAGTAGGGAGAGCGAGGGTTCGCTTGTATCTCTACTTTTATCCTTAGTCACGAATGCTTATGAATACCGACATCTTTCTATCTTACTCTTATTTTGCTTATTTCGCGGCTAGCGGATTCCTCACTCCAAAAGGTGGAAAGGGAATTGGGAAGCAAGGCATGAGTTATCTCCAGGACCATCTTGCCGATTCTTGAACCGCCTGCTTATTACCAATGGCAACGAGAGCGAACCTTACCTAATAGATAGAGAGACAGACCACAAGCCTCGTTTACGCTTAGTTACTTATCTATACTTACATACACGCTATTTGAAAGCATCCGAGTATCTGCGTCTACAGTACTACGCGATAGGTTGAGGAAGTTAGGTAGAACAAGAGAAAATGATGAGACTTTCGTGATAATGAAGGTGTGGTTATCTGCAAGAGGGGAGATGGAACGCCTGGTGGAAGGAAACCGGAGGCTGTGGCGTTTCAATTGATTCGTGAAAATCCTGTTTCATTTGCTTGCCCGATGTCATAAGCGATAACCACGGGGATGTGAACGCCGGAACGGGAGCCGAGAGAATTTCGCCGCCGTGTCGGTGAGGCTCGGCGCGGCCGCGAATGAACTACCCGTGGAATATCGCAGGATAGAGGGGGTGAGAATGAGCGAGGTATGACGTCACTGAGGCTCATTTGATCTAGTGGGTTACTTCTCGCTTACGCCGTGACGACGACATCATTTTGCCGCTCGAATCCACTTCCCGAAATCGGATGGTTGTTGGGATGGGATTTCGTGATCTGGGATATTCCCCTGAATTCCGGGATTTGGGGGTTGCGGTTGTTGCGTGATACCATTGGCATCGTGAGGGCGACCTCGGAGGGATTTGGTATGGTAGCATTGAAAAGATAGATAAGATAGTTAGTGAAACAGACAGACAGAACTGATTGTTGCAGGCGTTTTGAAACCTTCGGATTTGTTTGCCGTCTTGGCGGGGGGCGGTTCCCACTATGACGACACTATCATCAGGTTTGGAAAGCATGGGGGATGAGGAAATGGGAAGGGGTTGAAACCTCGGCTGGCGGATGGCTTGCTGGGTAGGTAGCATGTATATCGCATATCTATGTGCCCGGTTGGGCCGGCGAAGAAAAGAATCATGAGTACAGCTACGAGTAAAAGAAGCAATTTGAGAGACTAGGAACCTGATTATAGGAAGTAGAGTGAACAGAAACAAAGTAATTCAGTTCAGATCAAATTCAATGAGTATTGGACCAGATGAGACGAGACTACTGTAAATAAAAAGTTGTTGTAAAACAAGCAAGCAAGCACCAGTACTTAGAATAGCAGCACATGACAAGGAAGGGGATTTGTCGTGATTTAATGTAGTGACACAAGATCTGGCCTCGAGATCGATATCTGCCTGATTCAGGGTGTGGAAAATCCGGACATTTTCATGCAAGCAAGTACCGAACCCATACCCACGATGCGAGTGGAGGCGGGACCAGTGTGGCAGGGGGGGACAGGGGGTTGTAGATAAACCGTATTAGACGTGATACCCATGGCACTAATTAACCCAAGGATCGTCATGCGCGGCAGGTATCTATCTACTTTAGTCTAGATATCGCATAAGATAGGCCGGTCGGTCGGACATGGGACTTTCCTCTTTTCCCATGTGCTACATCACGGGACACTCATTTGCGTGAGGCCTTCGAGCCAAAAAGCCCGCGCCCGTGTCATTTAGGCGCGGGCTTGGATTGGGTCGTTGTTGGAATGGCACGGCCAGTTGCTCGGCTCGGAAGACCAAAGGTTCACTAATCACCTGCTTAGTTGAGTAGGTTATATAGTAGTCTGCCCGTTAGCTGTGTATGTATGTCGATGAATCGGTCCATGTGGCCAGTAAGTGAGTTGTCAGCCAATGTCAGCTTACTTAAAGTATCTATAGTATACCTATTTTCTTACTAGGGCTGAGAAGAAGTATATGGAGGTGTATTCACGGATACGAAAATAGCTTGTTGAGTTCGAACACACACGTATTATACCGTGGTGACATTGTTATTATTATTGTTATCATCAATTAATTAGCTATACGCGAGTAAACTACATGTATGTAAGTCGGCTGCAGTTGGCGAGCTTGTTCACATCTACATGTGGCAGCGTGAGGGATCACCGTTGTTAGTGAGACGGGACGGGAGAGCATCGCAAAGCAGGGGCGTGTCACATTCCAGACTCCGGGATATTCTAGGGATCGTCGGTGCTCGCACCCCGAACATGTGAAGAGATCATCCACCATACCGTAGGGCCATATCACCAGGTGTTCTTCTATTCCAACCTCGAAGAAAGATGCAATTATATCCAGGCGGCCTACGTCGCCATCGTGGCCACAGTTGCGGCCGAAGTGTAATGCACCTCTCACCTAGATAGACAACCTGTCGGGTCATACGGCATACATACAGATAGACACTTAAGTATGTAGGTAGAGAGCTAAGTATACATAGTTTAATAAATAAGATAAAGCAGATGAGGAGTTTATTACTCACCACCAATGCCGAGAATGCATGCATGAGTCGGCATCGATCGTCCTATCGTCCGCCATGTGGCTGGCTGGACAGACAGGTGACGGAACCCCAATGACAGCCGAGCTGAGTCTTCCTATGGTAGGTATGTACATGGTCAGCGTTTCAATATCAATCGAGCCTTGTGTTGCACAGGCAACAGTTAGCGTTGGCGCAGCTGATGAACCCACGGCTCGACTCCTGTCGCCGCAAGTGTCGGTGAACGAAGCAAATACGATGGTAAGTTAGGCCTAGACTTTTTTGTATAAACCTGCAGTCAGACTCACATCGTGACTTTATCACGTCGAAAGCGAAGAACGAGATCTGCATTGAGGAAGTGACTCGCAATGCGGGCTTGAGTCGGGACAATGCGCTGGGCTCTCTTGGCGTATTATAGCCGAACTGACAAACTCGGCTCCTCCAACTCCGGAGAGCGGAGGGGTCGACCGCACGGTGGTGCTGTATTCGGTCATGATCCCTGAGACGATCCGACAATGCACATTTTGGGATGCTCTGGTCTGCTTTGGGGCCTCTATCTAGTTGCTGTAGGTAGACTAGACATGTTGAAGAAAACATCACTGTGTTCTTAATTTACCTAATACACCGTCGGGCAGTTGTATGTATGTATGTATGCATGCACAACCAACGCCTTACTTTCTACGTTACTACTGTACTGACTTGTGCGGTCTCAGTCAGAAATGAACCGCGAATAACTAACACAAGTAGTCATCAGCGATCTGGATAGCCTTGGACATAATCATAGGTCTTAGACCCGCAGGCGACGGCCTCGGCGATGCGGGCAGAGTCGGTGGACGGATGGAAACGGTTCGCTGTCAGCATCAGGGTCCCTGCCTCATCCTCACCCGCCCAGCCATTCATTGCCGAGCAACTGTCCAATATCTCGCGTATGTAATAATAGTAATAAAATGACAGGACGAGTTACCGATGTCGAGACCTCGGTCTAGGCGGCCATTGAGGCCAGACCAAATCCGGTCCAGCCCGGGCTTGTCATCTCCACGTCGGGGTCAATTAATTACTTGTCCAACACCCCGGACACACCCTGGGTTTGAGCCCTAAGGCTGTGGAGACCCGAGCTGAAAGACCAGGGGCGTGTTGGCATACCATACTAACTAACTAATTGGGCATAGAGAGTATTGCCTGTGGTAGCCTGATGCTGGCAATGATGTGCTAGCATACTGGCAGGAATGGGTTGAACGGTGTTGAGACGGAATCGCTAGTTGAGTTCATCACGTATTTTAGAAACATTGATATCTGTCTATCTGGTAGATCTAGCCAGGTAGTCTTGTCTTGTGTTCGTAATTGGAGTGTAGCGATATGATTCTGGAGGGTGGCCGATTGGCTACGAGCATGTAAGAGAAACACAGCTTGGCCAATTCAGTATCAAATATCGAAAACAGAATAGCAGCTACCAAGTAGAGTTGAGCCGTATCGGTAAAAGTCAATCCGGGCCACACAAAGCATGTTTCACAATTATATCGAGAGGTTTATTGCTGGTGAACCCCCTTTCTCGTACGAATACGGTATCCCGCTACGAGACGTCTGTCTCCAAGGGGATACGATCGACGATGTTGTATGAATCGTAGCGATATTAACGCCCGCATGGCAAATTGATGCAATGACGGAACTATGCGCTATTTGCTCTGTTAAGCGTCGAAGCATATTCCGTCGTGTGTACGAATATTCCAAATAGGTGTTGCCACAAACATGTACAAATAGTGCAGAACCCGGTCTTATAAGCGCTTTCTGATTCCTCTGTTGGTCAGTCTCTTGCGATGATGCTCGAATGACCTACATAAACTAGCCATCTAACTAGTCATATACGCAGTAGGCACCTGGGCAGTGTCGGGCTATGCCCGTTCATCCCCGACAGCCGAAAAGAATACGGGAGCCGAAGGATGCGCGGGCGTTTTGCAGCCAACCCTACTACTCTCGCTACTAACAACTACTTGTAAGACGTCGAGGTTATATCGGAAGAGATCAACTTGGGGAGCCAACCAGACCGTAATCAGGCAAGCCAGGTTTCGGTCCTGTCGGGATTATTGCTAGCACACAATTTACTAGTACTAGTAATAGTAACGTATCAGAAGTAGAAAAAGTTAGACTTCTTGTTGTTGAGCAATCGATCCCTGTCCTCGGCACCGTGGCCGCCGCTGCACCGATTTGATACTTGTCTTGCGACCACTGAAGTTATGTACCTCCTTACAGCCGGACCTGCTTTTTCTGTCTCCTGGGGTATTTCGAAACATCGAGGAGAAAGAATAAACAACAAATACCCCTTATCTCCAACCCCGACCAGAGCGAGAGGATCACGCAAGACAACGATCTTCAAGTGTAATTCCTATCTGGTCATCTATTTATCTATATATCTCTATCTACCTATGATAGCGAGGGGTCCAGTTCTCTATCTAAGTGGTTACCTATCAATCTATCTACCTATCTGGACAACTTAAGCAGATGCCTACATAAGCAGGTGATATATCACTGTAGGTGTGTAATGGGACTGCCTACATGTACATGGATACTGTAGGTAGTCTCGTTATTAATCTATATAACTCCGTTGGTACCCGTCCGTAAACCGTTTTGATCGTGTACGTGCCCTACCGCTGTCCTTTCCCCGCTGTTTCAAGCAAGCACTTCCCTCTTCTGGAAGCTCGCGCACCGAACTGTCGCCCCCTCCCCCGCATTTACCGCATTTACCGTATTCGCGGTGTTTTTACGTACCGCCCGGTCCCACTCCACTCACACACTCTCTTAGGTACCTACCTACCCCTCCACACCCCTTACAAGCAATAAGCCCTCTGTACGCCTGCCCTACACCCCCTACACTTACCGACGTACCCCCACCATTAGCATCGCGCACACGCTAAGAAGACCCTTCACAAAGCTATCGACATCTTCTCAGCGCCCACTCTTTCCAGCCGCCCGGTCTCGCGTCAGCCTAACAGCCTTTTTTTGCCTCTTCCTCATCCTTCCTCTCCTTATTAAGTAGACTGAGCTGGAGCATTGCTCCGTTGCTCCTCTTCCTCTTTTGTTTTTTCCTGTTTTTCCACTACTTCAATCTGTACATATGACACTGCAGTGCCCCCTCGACTGCGTCATCCTGCTGATTTGACCTAACTGACTCGGCAACCTCAGGAAAATAAACAAACCTGCCTGCCTGTCTGTCTGTGCACATCTCGTCACAAGTTTCACAAGTCTTATATAATAAGATCTATAGTTGGTGGGGGAGTACCTACAGGCTAGTATACAGGTCATCATCATCTGCCAACACCGACATCGCACACCAAACACCGCACACCAACACCGCACACCAACACCGCACACCAACACCAACACATACCTACACATACACACATCGACACCGCCTACAATTGCCAGTGTCACCCAACTGTCACCTGCCACGCGTCGCACCAAAAAGACGGAAATTAGACTCGTCACCTAGTACAACTACATAAAAGCGACTCTAATATATATATATATATATACGCACACACACGCACGCACTAGACTAGTCTGCTCCCGTCCCAGTGTCCTCCATCTTACTCCCATAGCCGGCACGCCCATGACACGCAGCAGTCCACGTCTTTCCGACGACTATACCAGAACACGACAACAACATCAACAGCAGCAGCAGCACAGCAGGCCAAGTTCACAACATAGTCATCATTTGCACTCACCGCACACTCACTCATCGTCTCACCATCTCACCCACTCCAGGACGCACTCCCCACATCCGCCAACAGCTCGTCATTCTCAGAGGACGTCGCATAAGTCCTCCAAGTCTTCACTGTCGTCTCAGAACCCTCTCGGCTCATCGCCTCTCAAGATGGTGACCTCGACAGCATCGTCCCGTCCGCCGTCGGAGGATGCGCAGTACTACTACCTCCCCGATGTCGACGTCGACTTATCCGACGGGCAACACGGCGGGCACGGCGGGCACGCCTGGATGGAGCCCATCGTCATCGACGACGAGGATCTAATGTTTGGTGGGAAGAGCTTAAGCGCATGGTACGAGGAGGAGAGGCAGTCGCTCAGCTACCCGATTGAAGAGGAACAGGAGGAGCACCGCGGTCGCCAGAGAATACGACAGCAGCACCATCAGCACCACCACCAGCACCACGAACATCACCATCACCATCACCCGCACCATCACTTATCGTCGAACACAAAAAATGCTCCAAGCACCAATGACCAGAAGAGGCACTGATGATGATCTGCCGGAGGCGCGAGTCGCCTCAGACTCGTGGTTGTTTCATTTGCCGCGACGGCTGTGGTAACAGCCTTTTCTTACACTTTTTTTTTTTGAGATACCCATCACATTCAAGCGTGAGCTATGCTATCGCCGGTGCTACGCATGGACTATTCGCGCCCGTCCGCAACAGCAGCGCTATGGTTAACGACGAACACGAATACATGCACGAATCCGCATTTTGTCTGGTCATTAGACGCACCGGCTCGGACCCTGGTCGGTCTCTTTCCAACGTAACGAAACTTCTCGCGAGTGATTCCCCGCCTAGACCATGATCACGATTAGACGTCATCTTGCATTTGAACCTGAGTGGACTGGGAGGTGCTCAGACCTCGCAGGCTTGTTATTGTCTCGGTCGCATATGGCTTTTTGCATCGCATTGCATTGGAATGGCGTCCTTTGACTTATTTTGTATATTGACTATCCATGAGATGGTTATTCATGGCTTTTGTCGGTGACGGTAGGACTGTGGAGACCCGTCGGCGGCCGATTGGTGCGCTCATGATTGCTCAATAATATCTCTTACCTGCCTGTGCCCTCAGGATGGCGAATGCGTCCCGCATCTGTGGGTAGGTGGCTAGCTAGGTAACTCAGACCAAGCAGACTTGAAGAAGACGTTGAAGGTAGTTACAGAGATTGTCAGACGATGATGATATTATGAATTCAAATGTGTTATGACTTACGTTGATGAGGAAGACTTTGGATCTACATAGACAGGATGAGGACTATTTCTGGAAAAGGTTGGCTATGGTGGCGTTCATGTTAAACAAAACGATAGAAATGCGAATTATTCTGATACAGCTCCCAAAATGCAACGACCGTCATATGGAAACCTCCACTGCAACACGAAGCAAAATGCGCAGGGTAAGATAGGGAGTGAGTGAACGTTTACTGTGGTATCACATGTTACAGAAAGAGTATAACACATGACCATTACCCTCCCTAGGAAGTTCCTTGGTGTGTGAGACTCAAATAGGTCAATGAATGGTATACACACCCACGTGACCCCTCCCTCAGCTCCCTCCGTACGCAAGTATACCCCTTCTTTCATGCCCTAGATGTTCGCTCATCTCTCTTCCTCTATTCTCTATTCTGTCTAGCTCATGTAGGTATATATGTGAGTGAGAAGGAGAATCACATAACGTAATCTGGGAACAACGCGCTTGGTAGTTGTTATTGTTATTGGTATTATTGATATTGTTAATATTATTGATATTATTGATATTGTTATGTAGCATTATCCAGACTAAGTTACCGTCAGCAGGTTGTCTTAAGACATGCAGCAGTCAACAACATCATCCCTCCCAGCTCCCAGAATGCAACCCCGCGCCCACCTCGACAGGGCCCCCCGCGCCGCACAGCTCCGGTTCTACGCCGGAGCCCTATGTCTCGCCGTGCTGTCCACGGGCCGGGTCCTCCGCCTCCCGCTCGCGGCGCTGGCGCTCCTGGCACTCTACGTCCTCGGCCCCCTGCGCGGCGACCACGCGTACCACGTGCGGGCCGCGCGGCTGGGATGCAAGCCCGCCCCGCGATACCCCCGCCACGACCTCCTGGGGATCCGCTTCCTGCTCGAGACGGCGCGGGCCCTCGGGGACAACGTCATGCTGCAGAAGCGCCGCGAGGTCCTGGACCGTCTGGGACATACCTTCGTCCACGGCGTCTTCCCCGACGGCGACGACTGCGTCACCACCGTCGAGCCCGAGAACGTCCAGGCCGTGCTGTGCACCAGCTTTGCGGACTGGGATGTGCCGCGGTTGCGCATTCGGGGGTTTTTGCCCGTGCTGGGGACCCGTGAGTTGTGTTTTTTATTCCGTCTGTTCTTCTTCCTCCTTCTACAAGAATAAAAAAAAAGGGTTGGGGGGCTCATGTACATGGATTTGTACGTGCTTGCATATACGTGACACGGTGATGATGGTGTCTCATTATTTTTTCCCTTTTCCTTTGAGGCGCTAGGTATATTTCACCTGCCACTAGGTGTGATATGTCAACTTACGAAGGGAGTTTGTTTGACTATGTGAAAATCGATGAGAGATTGTATCTGGCTTGTATAGACGACTCTGGGCACAGGTGTATTACATATCCATATTTCATATCGTATGCCTCGTATCTTACGTTTCATATCTCATGTTGCCACGTATAGAGAGTGTCTACGTCTATGTAAGATTAACAGCTCGACAGACTCCATCTTCACAACCAACGGTGCCGAATGGCAGCACTCCCGCGCCATCCTCCGCCCAGCGTTCGTGCGCGACCAGATCTCAGACCTCGCGTGCGTGGACCGGCACGTGCGCAAGCTCATCGCCCGCATCCCCGCCGACGGCACCGTCTTCGACCTGCAGGCCCTGTTCTCCATGCTCACGACCGACACCATCTCCGACTTCATGTTCGGGCAGTCCACGGACCTCCTGGGCGACGCGCCCGAGGACAGCCACCGGTTCGGGAGCTACTTCGACCAGGCCATGGTGAAGATCGCGTGGCGCGCCCGCCTGGGCTGGCTCACGATGCTGAGACGCGACCCGGAGCTGGACACCTACGCCACGTTCTTGAGGAGATTCGTCGCTAAGTACGTCACGGATCTCAGAGCACGCGAGGGGAAGAAGGATGGGGAGGGCGGGAAGTATGTTTTTCTAAATGAATTGCTCAAGTCTGGGGAGTCGGATGAGGTGATCTGTGACCATCGTGAGTTTGTCTCTTCTCCTACACTCTCTTTTCAATTTTCTTTCTTTCTTTTCCGCCCTGAAAGTATTCATAATCCATCTTGGTTTATCACCGAAATGTCGCAATTGATACGACAACGTCATCACAGAAACGTGGCCTAGCACAAAGCATACATTTGCTCACACTCTCTCACGCACAACACAGTCCTCAGCATATTCACAGCAGGCCGCGACACGACGACGAGCGTGCTGTCCTACCTATTCTTCGAGCTCTCGCGCCGCCCGGACGTCGCGGCCGCCATCCGAGCCGAGATCGCGGAGCTGGGCCCCGAGGAGGAGGAGAAGGACCCGACATGGGAGCAGCTGCGCGGCATGAGGTACCTCAACTGGGTCCTCAAGGAGGCCCTGCGCCTCAACCCGCCCGTGGCCACGAACACGCGAGAGGCGGTCCGCGACACGGTGTTGCCGCGCGGCGGCGGGCCCGACGGGAAGTCGCCCGTCTTCGTCAAGAAGGGGACGAGTGTGCGATACGTGCCTTGGGTCATGCATCGGCGCACGGATATCTTTGGCAAAGATGCGGATGAGTTCCGGCCGGAGAGGTGGGGGGACTTGAGGGTTACGTATGTCTTTTTTCTTTTCTTTCTTTTTCTTCTGGATCGCCGTCTTCTTTTTTATCATATGTCTGTAAAGATCTGCTGGGGGCAAGTCTCCCGACTGGATCTCGTGTTGGAAAATATTGCCTGACTCGATCATCTTCAATTAGGTTTGAATACCTGCCGTTCAACGCGGGCCCGCGCATCTGCATCGGACAGCAGTTTGCCCTGACACAAAGTAAGTGATTACTAGCGTTGTTCCTTCTTCTTGGGCCGCTTCTAAATATAATCTCTCGTTTCCGTGCCGGAGCCATGTTTTAGAAGCTTCCAAAACACCCATAGACCATGCTCAGGTAGCGGTAACTAACTCTAAGGGTGGCAGTGGCCTTGATCACGCTCCGGCTGTTGCAGGCATTTAAGACGATCGAACGCCGAGATGATAGGCCGCCTATCCAGAAACTAGGGATCAACTTGTCTATGTTGTATGGTTGTCAGGTCAGCGTGACTCCGGCTTGATGTTGCAAATGAGTAAGGAGTTGTGAAGAGGGATGTAGTCTAGGTATTCGCTTCATATGTAGGCAAGCGAGTAACTCGTAGAATGTATACCAATGAAGTCTAGAAGAGATATTTCCTTGATAACTGTAATACTCACATACTTCACGACATGTTGTGGCAACGGAAGGTTACCGTCAACAAGGTGGTCATCGTCAGATTACTTTATCTCATCTTATCTGCTTTACGCTTCTTTCTTACTTGCGCATAAACTCGGGCTTTGTTCGTTACCGTGATAATGCGATAGGTTGTTGGGGGATTCGTCCCGCACCGATTGAGCCTGGGTGACCCGATGGCAGGCATACCGGCCCATGTACAGTTGTACGCCAGGGTTTCACCATATGTGGTTAGAGCGTCGTACTAATATTATAAGAAATTGTAACATTGGTGATGGGAAGGTCATGAGTTCGACCCTCATAGTGACCATGAGCCTAATATTTTTCCTTTTTTTTTCTTTTTGGAAATGACATCTCATAGTTCATTCCAGCTGTAATGAAATGTTTCACTAGAACCCCCGCAACCTTTCTTTTGTCTTGTTATTCCTCCTCTTTTCTTGTTGTTGTTCTGTTTTTTCCTGTAAAGGGTAAATGAAACCAAGCCTACCCGATCTACTTAAGTACCTGTTTTACATGCTAGAATATGCATATGTGCGAAGTAATAATTCCCTCTCATGACAGGCTACATTGTGGTAAAACCCCGGCGGTGGCTTGATTGAATTAGACATGGCCGCGTAGGGAGTATGCAACATCAGCATCACAAAACGTTCCTGCAGGCGACCGGGACGGATTACCAATGGCAGCACGAACAGTATGACCGGGGACATGGGTACATACGAGGCAGTGTCTAAACAAATGAGATTCGAGGCTTTTCAGATTCGTGAAACAGGTTTATTTTGGTGTGAAGGAAGACTGAGCCTAAAACCTCCACTCCAGGTTCACTGATGCCCGATCTCTTTTGAAGGGTATATAGAGTACTACCTAGGTACGTATAATTTGTTCTTGTAGCTGATGGATTTACGTGTAAGACGTGTACGCCTCTCCCTACTTGACGAGCGAGGTAGTAGAACAAGACACGACAATAAGTTCTGGTGTTTCAAGTCAATTTCCTCATACTCACTAGGGAGAGTAGCAGGCGGAGACAAAGATCCGGATAGCGGCATAACCTTGCTGCTCATACTTCGACCTAATGTACAACCTAACCTACTCTGTATACTCTTGATACTTAGTCGCTCCTCACCCGCGCAAGCCTCCACCGTCATAGATTTTATTATTCTGCCTAAACGCTATTTTCTCTTGCTATCATGCAAAACCCCTATGCAGAACACACAATAACGATAGCCAAAGGGGAATGGGCGTAACCCTATCTAATCTCCCGCAACGGTTGCTGACGCTAGCTTGGTCTTCCTTCCTCTTATTCCCATCATGCATCAATACAGCCCTATCTACACTAAATTTTTGGCCTGGCCAGTAGTGTGATCTTGGAGGGCTAAGTGGATTGTGCTATTACTGGCGTGAAAGAACGCTTATGAGTGAAGAATGAGATCATGCCGCATAGGTAGCTTGCCTTCCACTACCTAGACCTGACTGCCTACACTGGTTATACGAATGCAATATGATTGGGAATATCTCGTATTGTCCACGTATTACGACCTTTGTCCTTCAGTAGTATTTTTGGAGTAGTCCACCCTATGCTCAACAACTGCCCCCATTTCATATCATCCTTAGGTCCTCCCCATAAGCTTACTTTGTCTCGCCCGTTGCCATCTCGCGCTATATTTTCGGTCCGATTGCTGTATGGAAGAGTGATATGTAGGTAAAATTCAAACGAGACGAGACGAGACGGAACCTTCTTCTACAACGGGCCGTTGGTCGACGACCAATATGCTGAGTTAAGGCAAACTCTATATGGAACTTTGTGGACTTAGCGCGCACATATAGTCAAAATTCGCAGGTGTGCCGACTAACAATGGTGGTGCTACGTTCGAAGCGTCTGATATACCAGACGGCGGTGTTGTTCGGCATCGCCATCCTCGTCCTCGTAGCACTTCGCAACAATACGGTCAGAGACTCGATATCTAAGTTTAAAGATAGCCACATTACCACCGGCGGCAACAATAAGGAATCTCCACATCCCAAATACAAACCAGCGCCCTCGTACACGCCTCCTCCGATATCAGACCCCTTCCCGGCTCTAGCAACATCGACGCCGCCGCCCATCCCGTCGTACAACGTCCCGGAGAAGGACGGCTGGAAGAAATATGGCGTGCCGGTCGCGCCGCCGCTGGTGATAGGCTTCACGCGGTCGTGGCCCATGCTATTACAGACAGTCGTGTCGTATATCACGGCGGGTTGGCCGCCCGAGCAGATCTATGTCGTGGAAAACACGGGCATGCAACAGGCCAATGCGCGCGGTCAACTAAGTCTGCAGCACCCCTGGTACCTCAATCATGCAGCGCTCAAGAAGCTCGGCGTCCAAATTGTGCAGACGCCGGTGCTATTGACTTTCGCACAGCTCCAGAATTTCTATCTGTCGATGTCTTACACGTATGAGTGGCCTTATTATTTCTGGAGTCATAGTAAGTGCTGTCCTATCGCTGTTGTCGGCCCTGTTCCATAGGCACTCAGTGATCATGGTTGTATCCGTTGAGTGAAAGAGACATCGCCGTATTCTATGAGAGCAGTGAGCTAATTCAAGACAACGCAGTGGACGTTCTAGCCTTGGGCCATGAAAATGGATACGAGAACCTGACGCCTCGGGCAGGCGAGCCGGGCTACAAGAGCCTCTACACGCTATGTCTCGAGGAGCTGAACCGTACCCTGGCCACGGACGATAGATGGGGTCTACGATTCTTCGCCTACGACCATCTCACGTTGCAAAACCCCCGCGCAATCGAGGACATCAACGGATGGGATACGATGATCCCATACTACATGACCGACTGCGACACTTATACTCGTCTGCATATGAAGGAGTGGTCGCAGGAGGACGCAAACTGCGGCGTCATCACCGACACCTCGGTCGCGTTGGACGATCTCCTTGCGCTGTATCGCGACCCGAAGGTGACGCCCAAATTCACCGACCCGAATCCCCCACCACCCCCACCTCCCAAGGAGGACGAAATGGAGAAGCGCGGCGTAAGCACGAGAGACGAGGGCGAGCCGCCGCCGCCGGATATGAATGACCCCGTGGAGTACTGGAAGGTCCTGCTCCGCGTGGCGGATTCCATGTTCCATTACAAGCACGGCGACCGCGGACGCAACACATGGCAGGCCGGCCAGCACGGCGGGCAGGGAGAGCCGTTCTATTACGATAATGCCGGTTTCACGGAGGCGCTTGAGGTTCTGACTGAGGCTGGAAAGGAAATCTATCGGCGCAAGTGGGGACACGGAGATTGCAATCTGATCGGAGGGGGTGGGCTGAAGTTCGATGATCAGTGGCGTGTTCTCCCCGATTGGTAATAATTGGTTGTCGATTCATCTGCTTGTTTCTCTCGTCCTCGGCTGTTTTTCTTGCATTGGGCGGCTGGCTGTTTAATGGCGGAAACTCTGGATATGGCGGGATCAGACGTGGACTATTGGATTCTACCTCCGAAAAAGAAGTTGAAACGCAAGTATAATGTATGTGGAAGATATGTATAAAAACAAACGTCAGTGGATATGGGTAGCGATCCGGGACAGCATCACAGATCAGGGCCCGTGGCCGGTCCGATGTGCTTGGCAATGCGCATGAAGATGAGACATGACGCGCAATACAAAGCTGGATAGAGAAGATACCGATCCCGAATTGTTCAAGGGTTCTGCTTCGGAGATAAGTCCAAGGTATGACTATCCTGAAAGGCGTGGATTACTTGACAATACCTAATTTTGAATAAATAAATAGATAGTTTGCAATACGCGCGGTCGAGTTGCTGCCGATGAAAGAGAATTCCATGTTGTCGCATACGAGTAGGCTGATATTTGCAATCATCAGAGCCAGTCCAAGGCATATCATGATCGGAATATCAATTCTAGCATGATCCGAAAGGGACATAGTGCGCCCAGAGTTCCTAATTTGGCATCGTGTTGTGTGGGGGATGAGCTGAGTTCATTGCATTAGAGCTGAGCGCTAGGAAGGCGGGTATGCAAGACGAAGATCGAGTACCGCTTGCTTGTATAATAACAACCCAGTCGTACGTAGATCGATTGCCCTAATTTCACGCTATTGGTGTCTCATTCGCTAATGCAAATGCGTGTCAACGTGTCTCGGCCGAGAAGTGTACACATCCATGTTTGGTAGAAACAATAGATGAATTGGGCACAAGCTAAAATCCGAAGATCGCTTCCCAACCCGAGCCCGAACGGGGTAGTTCGGGGGCCGTACGAATATCGGGTATTGCGGGCCCCCTTTCGGTGACGACTATTTCAACCTGGCTTGGACTTGACATTTCAGTCAGAAAGTCGGGTGTTACCAGGAACATTGTTATCATACATCATCCAGACCTTATGATGGAGGTCCTTGCTGTTAGTGCCTCGAAGCCCAGATTCCATGATGTCGGCGGCATCAAATTATACACAGCCATCGTCCGTGACCCTTTAACTTCGCCCTCGGACTACATTGAGATAGATGAGTCTGGAGTCCTTGGCAACAAGCCCGCGGTGCACGATGGACCCGTGTATGTTTGTTTTGCGGAACATTATGACTATTGGTGCAATGAACTCGGTGTCGACCGATCTTCCTGGGGATACTGTCACTGGGGAGAAAACCTAACCCGTAAGTCACCACCCAAAGTTAGTTTTCCTGTCTCGTCCGGCACATATCTATTTGCTCAACCCCTTCTTCGCCGAGTGTAGCTCGATACTTCGGGCGTAGTAGACATACTAAATCTATATGGCGTAGTCCGGTTTAAGAATAAAGTACAACTCGAGGACGAGATTCATATCGGAGATATATGGAGAATTGGGAAGACGGTGAGACTGCAAGTGTGGTAAGTAATATCTGGAGTTTATTTCTTCCTTCTCTAGTGACTGCTGGAGTAGAATCCTCTTGTTCCGACTGCCAGTTCTATGTCCCTGGGGCTATATGTCATCCCAGGGCCTTTATAGACTCTCCTTAAAGTGTGATTGCTAATCGCTTATGTCAAAAGCGGCGCTCGAGTTCCGTGTATGAAACTCTCGTGGCGCTGTGGCCAAAAAGACTCATGGCTACCAGCTCTCGCAAATAGTGGCCGTGTGGGTGCGTACCTGCAAGTCTTAGCAGGTGGTCGGGTTTACCCAGGGGACCAAGTATCCTATGAGAGCTTTTCCGGCGACCCGTTGAACCTCGCCAGCATTACTCAGCTCGCTTTCGATAATTCGCTCAAGACGAGAGATACGATAAACCTGCTCCTCAATCACGAAATGCTCATGCGTATGAACAAGTGGCTACTCGGGAGGAAGGCAACAACCATGGATGACAAACTCAGGGAAGGTCGTAACGCATGGAAAGGTTTCCGCGATTTACGCGTCCGTCGCATTGTTGACGAGGGAGGCGAGGTTAAGTCATTTTATCTCGGTGCTGTAGATGGGCAACCGCTGGCGAATTACCTACCAGGCCAGTTCCTCACCATCCGCCTCCCTGACGACAGGACTCGCAGTTGGACAATCTCTGACTGGGAAGATGAGGACGAGCCTTCGTATTATCGTATCAGTATTAGAAGGGTCGGCATGGCCTCGACTTGGATGCACGATGTCTGCAACTTGGATACAATTCTTTCGGCTCGCTCGCCAGCGGGGCGGTTCACCCTCGACCGCACGTCCATCCTACGACCAATCTATATCTCCGCTGGAATTGGTATCACGCCAATTCTCACCATGATGAAGGCACATGACAGACACCCGAATATGAAACTTCAGCCTGCTGTATGGATACATGTAGCGAGAGATGGGGAAAATTTGCCGTTCCGGGATGAGATACCCCATTTTGAAAACAGACCTTTTACCAAGGTCGTATTCTTCACCAAACCAAGACCTTCGGATATGCAGTGGGTACACTATAATCGTTTAGGCCGTCCGGATATGGAAGCAATGAAGGAAATAGTCGGTGTTCCCTTCACCTGGGAGCCCCTAGGCAGTGGCAAGATGGAGTCGGAGGGAACCTTTTCCACAGCTTCTATTTGCGGTCCTCCTGAGTTTGAGACCTCGATGAAAGAATATCTGAAGAACTTGGGGTTTCCGGCGCCATTGATTCGTAGCGAGTCTTTCTCGGCCTCGGGTGTGGCGCTCGGCGACGTGGAACGGGCAAAGGTGCGCTTCTCAAAATCCAAGGTGTCAGCAACCTGGACAAAAGATAAGCCAATGTCCTTATTGGAGTTAGCCGAGTCTTTGGGGCTGACCCCAGATTATGGCTGTCGTGCCGGTGCATGCGGAAGCTGTGCGACAAAGCTAACATGCGGCTCTGTTTTGGGCGGAATACAGGCTGATGGAACGGTGCTGACCTGCTCGGCTACGCCTGCGTCGGAGGAGCTCGAGCTCGAAATCTAGAACTACTTAGTAAGGAGGGACGTACACTATACCGTATGTATCCAAGGTATATATCCACTCGTATAATCTATTACCTGCTATAACAGGCATAGTAATACGCTTTAACACCAGTAGTATAGCTGCGGTGTACTGTGTTTTACCGGCGGTTTTTGTAGATCTCGTTGGGGTTTATTCTTGATCTACAATGATAGTTTTGCCGATTATGTAAATGAATGATTTCGACTTCTTGTATGACGCTGTTTCTGTTCGACATTCTACGCTTGACGTCACGTACCAAATCCTTGGGTTCTGCCTTGGGCTCTCCTGTCATGGAGGCTCCGTAAGCGCTGGATGATCATGGCAGGCACCGTGATCCTGCTTACATGGGGTTGTCATCACAACTAGTGTAGTAAAGGCAAACGACATGGACCCATTGGAGCGGTTGTGAGCACATCCGAAAACCCCGAAGCCATCACGTGGACTAAATGCCGTTGCTAGAAGTAAAGGTATCCTAATACAATGTTCGTATTGTTTAGGAAAGCCAAAAGAGCGAGAGATTATAAAGAGTTAGTCCAGGCACTTGGGGGCTTGCACCTAGAATGCAATGCTTTGGTCATCAAGTAGTGTAGACCAGAAGTCCCTTGACTGTCTATGGCCAGAGCTAGCCAACCTGTCAAACACGTGGTTAGCATCGGCCTACTCCGTGCCTATGTTTCGGTAGTACGGCACGCATCTAACTGGCGGAGCTAGTTACCTATCAGGGCAGCCAAGACTCGAGCCAAGCTATTTTAATAAAGTAAGAGAAACTTTTGCCATTGATGTTCATTCCGAAACCATGCCTATGACCTAAAACCATTTATGGTTTTCCCGGAGTCTACCCGGAGCATCCAGCACATTTCCATGTAAGCCCAGTTTGTTGTCATTCAGGAATGTTTGGGCTGTGGCATAATCAAGATGATAGGCCTCGATGTCTACTGTACCATGTGGTAGCATACGTACATATGTATGTACAGTTGTCTCACAGTACGCTAGCTTCCTTGGGTACTCCGGTTCTTCCACTGCAATTCGCTCGCAGCCTGAGATGCTTTACTTGCATGTGTACAGTATGTTAGAAAAGACATGGAGGGAAATAATAAAGATACTAACGGAGTGACAAAATGGTTCTTCTATCGCTTGCTACTTACTCACAGTGCTAAAATGCTGTCAAGAGGCTGGAGATAGTAGCACAAGTAGTGTAGTGGATATTTTGTAACAACGGCCTTGAACTAGTCCTGATCGCCCGAAGCTAGCAACCTCTAGAATTTCTAGAAGCGTTGGCACATCATAATTAGACAGTGGTAGCGGCAGGCAAGGTCAGGTAGATCGGGTGCCACAGCGGCGGGATCGAGCTTTGAGTCATAATACTAAAAGCCAGCAGTGAAGTAGCATTCTTTCAAGCCCTCTACGCCCTTTTATGTATGTATGTACAAAGTCCGGTTCTACCTGTCATGCCTCCACACGTGGAGCAGCAGATGCAGGAACAGCACAGCTCGTTACACTACAATTGGTTCTAGACACCTTGAGAAGGAAACTATACGAAACATTCTCACAGCATTGTAAACGATCGACTAGTTTTTTGACACATATAGTGTCTATAGGCTGCTTCTATTCAATCACGGCCAGATCTTTAAATAGCCCTTTAGCTGCCCAGTTACCTCGTAAAAGTATATGTTGGTGTGCGCAATATGCTGTGGTGTCGAGGTGTTATTGATTTCTGCTGTCCCAACGCAATGATCCGTCAAAGTAACCAAGTGCCATCAATATGACTCTTGTACAGCAGACTACCTACCCAACTACCGCTACCATCTACCAATCTAGCTAGACAACGTTGTACGAAGTACGGAGCATGTCATATCTACAACAGACTGTATGGTACGGCTACTACCAGGATAGAGTGGAGATCAGTGAAAATTGGACACGGCCACAGTAAATTTCACCGCAGAGACCGAGCTCCTTCAACAGGAAAAAAGAAATGTAACTAAGCATTCCTAGTGTGAACCCATTCGGTATATGTACAGCTACGGAAATTGAAAACGTCGACTCCAGTAGCGTGGGTCCCACACTGTGGAATCATCATCCCGGAACGCGACGAAGCAGATACTTTTGTACAGTATCTCGAAAACTTTAAAGGCGATACCCAACAAGGTAGATTATCTGCATTCTCCTCGTTCGAATCTGGCCTAGTGTCCAGTTTTGAAGTGGTATCGGTACCGCAGTTCATAGTGCAAGTTTCTTTGCATGAAAAGCCCGATGGCCAGGTTTGTCCAAGGGTACCCTGGCCCTTGTGATCCAGCGCTCTGGTCCGTCAGGCCTCTGCAATGGCAGACAGGCGTAGCAAACCTGACCTCGATAAATACGTCCATGTGTCCGCGAAGGCATCTAGCCTCCCTCCTGTTCCCCCTCCCAATATAGTCTATATCTAAGTATCTTATACCATATCAGCTTCACTTGTCGCCTGCCGGACAGAATATCTTCACTCTATTCAACATTCTGTTCTTATCTTATAAGTTGGACACCTAAATCTTTGTCTGCACATCCCTATTTTCACCTTTTCTCGGGAACACATACAGGAGAATGTGTGACTATACTCAAGTATGTGCTGATTGCCTTTCCAATTGAGGATCTCTCTGATATATATCCAGATCGAATACAACTGCCAACACTTTCGTTTCGTTGTGTTGAGGTGGTGCCCCAAATACGAGAGGACATACAAGCCGTGTGCACCCAATGTGACACATCTAGAAGTGAGGTAAGCGCTGCCATCGCCGGATCCTGCTTTGCTTGTATGTACATGGCTTGTTAACGTATCCTAGAAATAACGAATTATGCTGTATGTAATCTTTCTCAGTTCTTCACGAGAGCTACCTTGTGTGCTGCTCGCACGTCTAGTGTCCGGTCAAGCCACTACGATTCATCTACCACCACCTCCAGAAAAAAAGAAAATTATTGCTGACATCTTGCAGCTGACTGCCGACCACGGTCTTTGCCGGCATGGGAACACATGATCCGGAGAGGTCATACTCATGGACAGGCTCCCTGCGTTTAAACGTTGCATCTTTCGCCAGAGCCTTATCATCGAGCTACGACCGAGTATAAGCCGGCTTCATGACACACGGATCGGAGTTTATTTTCGTTATGGTTATTACTAGAGTTTACAAGACAAGGCAAACTGCATACTGCCAAGGGTGCAAACCCCTCATTTGTCACCTTAGGTCAACGGCGGATGGGCTACATATCCTTGGGCTGGCGTGGAGTTTTGGGTGTTAAGGTTGCCTGGTTGGCTATAGGCAAAAGGTTCACGGAGCTATGAGAAAGTTTTACATCTTGATGCATTTACACACATACAAAAATATACTTCAGACGGTTCCCAAACCTACGGCTAAAAGCAGCTCTAGTTGTAAGTAAGCAAAAGAAGTTATCGCGTATTCTAGCGGCGGCCCAGCCCGCAGACGCATCTAAGCGTGTCAGACATGTCAAGCAATATGTCAAGCAAACCAACTTGAAAGCGTATCCTAACGCCAAGCCGTTGCCAAAGGCGAGGGGAGAGCGTGTCATACCTAACGTTCAACCAGTTGGACGGACGTGGGTGACTAGGGTGGGTATAGCTGGGGTACAGTACTTCTCTTACCAACTTGATAAGAAACCTTGGGAGTCTGCAGATCTGTCAGCCCCCGCTCTTCTTGGTTATCAACAAGGGTACCTGTCAGGGCACGGGATGGCGCAGTGATTTTACAAATTGATAGGTACCTCTTCTAACCGTTTTCCTCTTGTGTTTTCCCTCACCATTAAGTTGAACGTTCTCTTGCCAACAATAATGCGTTCCACGCTGGTCCATGACAGGCTTAGATGTTACGTACTGCCAATGTATGTGTACCTTACCTATATCAGCCAGTTGCATATCCTACCTTTCACAATTATTGAGCTAGGTAGTATAATAAACAGCACTTTGTGTAGTCAACGGTGCCGCATATAACTTGCAACCGGGGTTACTACCCGCTCTGTATAGCCGAAATCGGCAAACATGGTGCAAGCAAGTACATACAGTACACAGGTTCCTCCATAGTGATTCTGCACTGCTGACTGCGGGGACTCGCTTGCATCAGAACATTCCAGTCGCAGCAAATGATGCGATGAATGACTTGCGTTACCCACTTATCAGATCTGTCGCCAATAGTAGTAGCTGATCCCTTATGCCGTGAGGCATAATGTCCATACTCTAATCGCCATCCTAAAGGACGCATTCGCCGATCCTGGTCACGAGTATTTTGGACCATGCTGGGGGACGGAGAACCTCAAGGATACAACCTCTTTCCATGTACACTTTCCAGCTCCAATATATTTTTCAGGCCAGTTTCTCGTTTCTGCGTCCACTTTTACCCGAGAAACCATGAATTTAGAAATATAAGGGGAGAGCTGCATCAGCACCCCCGGTTCTAAAAAGCAGAGAGACTCGACGAAATAGCAGCGTGGACAGCATGACCTGCGACATGTGATATGGCTTATATTTTCTTCTGGACAGCATCTGCCGTTAAGAGAAACGCCTACTTCACAGCCTACCTTCCGAATTGGGAACGTCGACGCATCTCGCTTGGGCATAATAAACCTATGATAGCCCGAATAGCTGTTTCAATCCAGTCGAAGTAGGTATAGTTCTTATGCTGACGTGACAGAACTCGGATTCCTTCCCGAATGATCCTTCGCTGTTCTTGCCCAACCCTGACGCTGACCAGATGACCAGTGTACGTATGTCAGCGTGATTGCAGCTGGCGACATGCAGATTGGATAGGGGACCAGACACATCCCAGCTAACTTAACCCCCGGCCTGTAATCATTACAGTATACTCATTGTTGTCATTGTCATCAGCATCATTCGCCTTTGTCTGTACGCCAAGTTGTCCAGCCACTGCAAGAAATTGGTAACTAATTTTTTCCCTAGTCGATCCCCTTGCAGCATTTCGTTAGTTAGTGGATATGCTAATAATAAAACACGTGGCGAGGCGGCAATATGAGATGCATACAGCACATTATCTCCCCAGAAATCCAAACAACACGCGACAGTGGATCGTGCGGACAGCTCCGATCTAGGGGCCATGGAAAAAGAACGCAGACCTGATGGGTACCATACGGGAAATACATGCATCGCGCCAAGGAGAGAATCCATCCAATCGGTCCTCGGGTCTTCGAAGTTCAAGGATTAAGCTTGGCTCGGAGATTTAATAATTAGAGTTATAAATCGAGTCTCGTACACTGTAGACCAAATAGGTCGCGAAGGTCTCTCGGTCGATAAAAGCAGGCCACTTAGATTCATATGAGTCTAAGTAGGTAGTAACAGTACAAGAACTAACAGTACGAGAACAATAGCTATCATTTATAGGTGGGTGAATTCCCCAACGACGAGTCATGAAGGTGTGGGCACATAAGTAGAAATTCCCCGTGTTTGCTCACCGACCCCACTCGGTGAGAGTGAAACTCGGATCGCCCGTTGGCTTACACTACTTCGAGAACCATGGGAAACATGTTCGTCAGTCCCGATTCACACAGGTTCAGCAGACCATCTGTCCACAATGTTACGATTACCGTAGCTATAGGATATCACCTATATATAGGGTTGGTGATGCGGTTCAGCGGAATAAGTATTGTCGTGATAAGCTTACTCATCATGTCTCAGAAAAGATTCACCTGTCACTCTTTGACAGTAGATCGATCAACTAATCCCTAGTAATATGTTGCCTCAATTATTACAGGGAATGTTTCAAATGATACGAAGTTAGCTACCCTACTCGGGGTTACCCAACCACGTTGGGGTATGAATAATAGAGTACTGTAAATGCCGACCAGAGTGCCCAATGGTTGTTCACGGGCGTTAGTGTCATCGTCGATCCAAGGACAGAGCGTCAACCTCTAATATGACTACCTTAATATTCGAATATAACCGCTCTCTTTCTAAGCTATTATATGTTGTGACACACAACGTAAGGACTACTGTTAAGATACGTCAGCCCATGCCAATTTCAGCCTACTTACCCGCGATTTGTGACCACTCACTAGCGAAACGGAAGCTAACGAAGCTCCCGCCTCACTTTCTGTGCCCCTGAGACCTCCAATGGGTTGGACGCCACACCCGGGACCTGCAGTGCCTATAGGATTAAGAATAGCACGCTACTCGCTGCTCATCGAGATGGGCACGATTCAATGTCGCTATCCTAGATCTGTTAAGGTATGTGGCGTTTTTTGATTATAAATCATTGGCTTGGCAGATATTTTTGGTGCGAGGCTTGGCTGGATTCTGCGGACATCCGCTGAGCTGCGTGACGACGGCGAAAAAAGGCGGTCCGCGCCACCTCACTGGCGGGCGGTGATGAGATAGTAATTCGAGCATGTCGCTCTCTTCCTACTTTCACCGGTGGTCTACGCAGTAGACTATATTAGGGCTCGCTCCCGACCTTTGTCTAGTGCACGGGGAGACTCAGTGCGAAGCGCGAGTCGCGCCGTGCACTAGTCTAGCTACCCAGTAGGAAGCGTATTTCAAAGCACTAAGCCGAGAACTGTGTCGCAAACAGACGAAAGGTCGCAAATGTGCGGGCTTGCGGTCAATGCCATTACTGTAGAGTAGTCCGTTAATCTCACCCACAGCAAAGAGCGGGGTATCGGTTCGTTCTAACAAGAAGTAGGAGTTAGAGGCGGGAAGCAGCATGAATATGGTGTGAAGGGAAGGCCTCTAATACTGAAGAGACTACCTTGTTTACCATACTGACCCGTCCGAGAAACCTCGAAAATCAGAATTGCCAGACTGCATGCGCTGTCGAGCAACTACACGACACTCACGGACCAGACTGCCATCTCTCTTTTGTCGTAGAACCCTTCCCTCTGAATCATTCTCCTATCTTATTACCATATCCCCTTCTAGGCGTGGGTAGAGAACTGGTGATAAACAACAGGTAACCCTATCAAACCGAGACCCGTGAGATGTATCCGATCAACTTGCTCGTCTACGATGAGTCGTCCGAGTAAAGCGCATTGTCATGTAGATGATCCCGATAATGATACTATAGTACAAACTATGATATTGACATGTCCTCTCACACCGGGACTTTTGGATTTTCGAATAAACACCGAGGATCTTCCAGCTTTTTTTAATTTCCGAAAGTCCTATCATAGAGCTCTGGGAAACGCGAAGCCGATTTTTTTACTCCGTGGGCGACGGTGTTCATAAGGACAAGACATTGAGAGACCATTTCGCTGGCCGACTCGCGGTCCATCATAATCATTAGATATCGAACGCCACCTGCCTTACGATGCGTGATGGCCATGCTGTCTCTCGATTTTCTTACAAGTTAGAATTGAGTCCTACCAAAATCGATCGATCTATCGGCCGTACCATAATCGCAATATCCTGGGGATGGCTTCATAGGTCGTTGGTAGCAAGTTGAAAGCCGACAGTAAATCGCAGAATTATAGATAGATGGTATTATCAGTACACGATGTTCTACTTCCCTATCACTACAACTTTCACGCCGCCCTGTTGGGTCAATAAAATTAACATGTGCTCTCTTCGTACTTTGGTGGCCAGAGGGGCTACCCAGAACTTCATTATTACCATGACCAACACGACCTTAAAGGGCTCTCTAGGGCAGTAAAATCTAGAATATTGACCGATGGGTTGTCTGGAGTCTACACTCTGACTAAATAATGGTAGGAATGCAAACTGTTATATCATGATATTCTTACAGCCTTCAAGTTTCAAAAACTTGTAAATATCATGGAACGCATTATGACTAGTCATCGTTGAGAACCATACTAGCCCGCTCTGGTTTGCTCCAACACTACATAATTCGGTACGGGCAGGTGGCTTCCGTGCAATCTGAAGACAATGTATCAATGGAAGTGTGTGATATCCGCCCTGGATGATGAACGTATTGACGTGGAAATAGCTCGGGTAATACTTACGGATCACCGACTTTACAAAGATCGATGCCCAGTGTACCTGTAGGCTTGTCAGTGCCCGAGCCTGTTATAGCGATGTTGAGGTATTGGAGGCAGTTTTATGCACCGCCTAAAGGAATGAGTTAGTAGTGGGTAGATAGGCAGTGTATAAAATCATGTCTTGGGGGTGTTTGGGTATGTAGATGTATAGGTGTCTGGTTTAGATGCCCTTGACTTGAACTCTTGCTCGATGCATCTAGAGGGATCTTGAGCCCACTTACTCGCGGAGGAGCCGCAACGTAAAGTGATAATTATGACAAAACTTGAGTCAGTATGCGATATTGTAAGTTAAATACGAAACCATTTGGAGGCTCATAAAGCCCAAATATCTAAACATCGGGTTAGAAATTTTTCAATGATTTATAGTGAACAACGAGATAAATGACGAAAAGAAAATCCTAAAAGGGTCTAAAATTACGTACTCTAACGGCGAAAGACATAATTTCCGGCGGCAAGCGTGGCTAGTACTATAGTCGTCCACGTATCATTATTATCAATCATTTCTTCGAAGCCCATGTTGAAGTGCTTGCGTCGCAACCCTCCTCATCGATATTGGCCCATTTGAACGTGATCTTGTCGGCTATGGCGCGGTCTCCATCACAAGCTACTACGTATGCCAGGATGGGACCTTTGTTGCGAGGCCATACTGTCCACTGTAAATCGATGCTGCCGCTAGCCTTGACGCTTGTCGCGATGCTGCTTAGTTTGAAATTTTGAGGCGGTTGGTGTCAGAGCTGCCGCAGTTGTTAGGTTCCAGGAGCCCGTTATCCAAATTTTCTGCCTACAAGGCGTTGATACCAGGCAAGGTGCCATCGGTCACATATAGCTGGAGCTGACAAGATATTTATATCATTATACCACTATCAAGTAGGTGTTAGGTGCTTAATAATTTACCCTAGTAGTATGTTCTCCTAGTTATGAGCCCAGTTGTTTGACCGCTGTACGCTAGCTACTATGCCCTATGCAACCGGCCGTGACTATAGTTCGATTCCATCCAGTGCAACCCGTTTTACCTCCACTAGACTGGAGCTCTCGGGCGGGCGAATTGCCGAGAGATACGCCAGAGCTAAGGGGAGGGTTTTGCTAGCGTACTGCGGTCACCTTAGTACAAGAGAGTCAGGACCAACAAGATATATATACTATCATACTAGTGTTAGGAGCTTGACGTTCTGCTCTAGTGGTATATTATTATCTTTGTTTTTCTTTTTGGTTACAATAGAAAAACACGGAGACCGTGCTCTGAGCGCGGGTTACCATAGCGCACGCGGCAGCGAATATGATAGACTTCAGGTCATCCTCACAATTATCCAGAAACACAATGATAAACGGGTGTTCATGAACGGAGACCAGTACCGAACTTTAATTGATCAGCCTCCGACATAGATGCAAGTGAGTGACTTGAAAAGGCTGTATATGTGAGAATAGCGATAATAACGTCTGGGCGCTATCGTTATATTTAACTTTTCCCTAAGATGCTATGGAAACATATAGCTAGTCCAGTGGTTGTTGAGTTCTGTGCCCCTACAACAATCACGAGACTCGAAATCATGAAGTATACTGGTGGAATCAGAAGAGCCAAGCGCAAGAACCATAATGAGACGCTTCTTTCTGGCTTGCCTGCTCAATGTTGGACATCATCCTAAGTGTTGTCAGCTGGATATCAGCTTGCGTGGACCTTGATGTGTTAGCGCTGGGATGGAATCGCAATCTCTTGTGCGTGGGCCACTTTGTGTGAGCTGGCCACCGCTCTTATTTTTCTCTATCACCGCCGTTTCTTTACGAAGTGTTACGGAACAAGCCGAGCAACTCGCAATAGGCAACCCATCGCTTACACAGGGAATCCGCCTCCAAGAATCAGTAAAGCTTGCTGGATCCATGATGTGTGGTGAAATCTACAGAGTCGATGAATGCGCCAGTTTTGCGTAAGTTATTCTACTGCTGTCTATTATCTGACTCTAGCGGAAAAGCTATCGATTCCATTATAGAAGGAGAGTATATGCATCAAAATATATCAGTAAAGATATAGAACTCCAATATCAATGGATTCGAGCCAATAGAGGCGTGTTATTGGATTATGTAATCCATCGTTGCACATGTTAAAATGAGCCTGAAGAATGCAAAGAAATGGGTCATAGACAACGTGAAAAGAGCTTATACTAGGTAACCCCACCACACCACCACCAGGAATAGTTATACTAAATTAAGGATCTACTGGTGGACTTTGTGCATCGGTAGAAGACGAACTGAATTGCATGAGCGTGTATGCGCAGACGAAGCTAATGTAACCGAGCATCCAGTCAACGCGTCATCGTGCAAGCAAATATACCGGCCTGGACTTCACCACCTCCCGGAGCCGAGATGGCAAGCTTAGCAGAGCGATATCAGGCACTCCGCCGTTGGGTCGAGGCCGCAGGCGGACGGCTTCATCCTGCGGTTGAGATCTATCACGATGAGGTAACCAAAGGTTCTTTCCGCGTCAAAGAAGCCGGTGAGCTTGGGCCGGATGAAGAAATCGTCTCCCTTCCATTGACCTGTTCCCTTTCATTCCTTAACGCCATAGCCGGCCACCCGAGCATTTCTACGGCGTTACCTCCCGCTATCCCGGCGCCGCAAGATGACAGCTTTCCGACAGAGTTTCTGAGTAACGTGCCGCCTCACGTCATAGGCCGGTTCTTCCTTGTGCAAGAGTATCTCCGTCAAGAAGACTCACGCTGGTGGCCGTACATCAAGACCCTTCCTCCACCCGAGCATATGACGGGCATGCTGCCTGTCGTATGGCCCACGGGCGATGTTGAGTTTCTGCGCGGCACCAACGCCTACGTAGCAGTGCAGGAGATACGATCGGCTCTGAAAAAAGAGTACAAGCAGGCTATGAAGTTCCTCCCCGAGAGGGTTCAGTACGAGTACACCCGGCCGCTCTACTATTGGGCATACTGCATTTTCACCACGAGGAGCTTCCGTCCGTCGCTCATCTTCCCCGATGCGGCATCACTTTCCCTACCTTGTGAGATTGATGACTTCTCCATCTTGTTGCCCCTCTTTGATGTTGGCAACCACTCACCGCTCGCCAAGACCGCCTGGGTGACGGACGAGGATTCGCGCACTTGCACGCTACGGACGGGCCAGCCGTATTCGGCGGGGCAGCAGGTCTACAACAACTACGGGCCGAAGACCAACGCCGAGCTGCTTCTTGGTTACGGGTTTGTTCTCCCGGAAGGCGAGGACTTCCACGATGACTACGTGCATATCAAGACGAAAGCCGACCCCGCAGCCGGCGACCTCAACGCGTCGCACATCGTGGGCTTGCGCCCGTTTTCTCACCCGAGCTCCGTGATAGGGCGGTCGAGACTGCTGGACCCGGACCACACCTCCTGCTTACCTTGTTTCTCCCATTTTCAAGACTCGCTTGTCGCTGCTCTTTACGAGTCCATTGCGAGGCAAAATGATGATACCTCTGATGTCAGTTTGACCGAGATCATGCGAGGCAGGATTCCGCCGCGGCTCCTGGAGGAAATCATCGACTCTTTGGGCACGAAACTCAGCATAGACCTGGAAGAGATTGAGCTCCATGACCCGCCTTACGAAGCAGCAAACAAGAATCAAGAGCTCGCTCTAGTATATAGAAGGCAGTGTAAGAAGGTGCTGGATCATGCGCTCGCGAGTCTGTCGAATGCCGGGCCTTGAGACCTGGAAGCTAAGTCTTTGCCCGTCATAAGTCAGATACACCTAGCGGGCCGTGAAATGAACACCGTTGCACACAAAGCTGTGATATCGTACAATAATCAGGTATGACATAGGAAAGCTCAGACGGAGGGTAAGACAATAATGGCGTAACTACAAATCCAAACTCCAATCTAGGGGTATCATATCCATGCTGGCCGCCATCCTAACTACCCCCCTAAACACGTGGTCCCCCTCGATATTAGTAGTCTGCCTCATACCCTCCACCGTTTCCAATTTTTGGGAGAAACAACGAATACCAACCAGGACCGCACAACGCCAGACCGCCGAAAGCACCAAATCATAGTTACTCGTGCAAGGTGCAAGATCAGTGCGGCCGCAGCCAGGCGATAACCGACTCCGGCAGCGTGGCCATGTGCTCGTTCAGCAAATCTAAGCAGACCTTCGAAGCTAGAACACCCAATTAGTCGCCATCATTCATTCTGCCATGCCAGTGGTTAGACTTACGCCGCAGTCTGCTCATGTTTCCACAGCTCAGCGCGGCGCTCATTCTCGCGGAGTTATAGCACCCGAACTTCTGCTGGAGGGCGAGCATCCGCATCCATAACCTGTCGAGGTCGCCGTCTGTTCCTTCCTCCAGTGCCTTGACTGATGCTCTTCGTCTGTTGATGTCTATGGACGAATGCAGGGAGTTTGGCGATGCTGATCTCGATCTGGTGCCGCAGAAGTCGCCTATTGGGCTCATAGGTGCCGTTGGTGGCGATAGCCCGCTGGGACAGGGCGTGATGGCATCGATGTCGTCCATCATTTTGATACTGGTTAGATAATTGGGTTGAACAGAGGCTGAAACACTCTTGAAGTCTGAGTCTCGTGACCGGGCTAAATGATGATATTCGTGAGCCAGATAATTCTCGCTCTTCCTGTTGTGGGAGTAGATGGTAGGTCTCTTTGCGCTGTAAATAGTGTGTTGGTGAATGGAAGAAGAGAAATTATATGGCACAGGAAGCAGGTTATGCGGACAACAGGGCTAAATATTTGGTGAAGTAGCGGGGTTATTAGACTAGATATCAAACAATAGTCAGGCTTCACAATGACGAGCTCTACCCATTTCCAGGGAAACAACCGGGAACAACCTGGGAAGATGGTCGCCGGTGACGGGGAACGGCGCGCTCTTTTCTATCGACTGGATGGGACATCCCAGGCGTAGATCTATAACCCGGTTCCAAAAAGCTTAAATGGGCATCATTCAAAATAAGCAAACCAGGAAAAGCAACAAGTAAAAGTAGAGAGGGAATTAGATCACGAGCTAGTCTGGGTATAGGTAGATACAGTACCTACACCACCCCCAGGATATGTCGGCGTGAGAGTCGCATTAGCGCTGCGACGTGTGTGGGCGATGGGATGCGATGTTTACCATGAAACCAACCGTCTCATGCCCAATCAGTCACTCGCCCTACCTTTGGTGGTGGGGTCATGTATGGTCTTTCTGATCCTGGGACCATGCTGTCGCATAGGTAGGTATGTCGTAGGAGAGTGAGTCAGTCGGGATAGCATCACGTACACACCTACTGTAATCGTGATGACATTGCATACGAACTTATCTTCTGTGTTACTATGTAGCGGGTAGATGCCGTGCTTACACTACCTAACAAGAGATGATGACTAGGTTAGACTAGTGATGGTTTTCTTTCCCACTCTACACTGCTTTTGGCTTACGGCCGCTTTCATTTCTCGTGGAATAATTCTGGACAAGTAGTGTATGTATGTATGTATGCAAGGCAAGAGTCAAGAGTTAACCAAGCGTAGATAGGCGAAGAGCCCAACAAGAACAAGGCGCAATATTCTGGGAACGTGGCGCCGTTTCTCACGTGTAGGAAGTATACACCTACCACTTACATATACACATACGTAGCACATACAGTATAGGTAAAACACCTAGTCTATATAAGTAAGTCGAGCGGTAACGGATCTGTTTCATGCATCCTGCAAAGCGATTTCGTCATAGAAAAACTAATACGTAACTCACCCACTCACTCACTCACTCGCTCACTGTCCTGGACACATAACGGGATAGAATACCGCAATAAGTAATACGAGGAATGGGTAGACTTGCCTATTCCTGGTGATGCCTCGAACGATGTATTACCTAGATGGGAAATTCAGAGTAGACTATTAACGCATTGTTTAGTACAGTAGGTAAGTAGTGTAGGTAGCTTAGCGAGCGAACCAGGGGTTTGTCGGCAATGAATTCCTAGTGGGCTTGGCTCGCTGGCTGGCTGCATGTCTGTAGATCACTCGTTCAACTACCGGCACCACACCATTCCTAGGTCTATACTACACCGGACCGACGCGCTACTCTATGATAATATATACAGTACACACCAACTAACATACTGGACTAGGCAATAATAGAAGGATGTCAAGCGAGCTTGTCGGAAAATCGCCAAATCGGCTCGCGTCTATGCGGGCGTTTATCGCTGGTAGTATATCCAAGTACTTAGTTACTGCGTAGGTGGTGGTAGGGATCCATTTCCCGTCCCATCCATCTTCCCCCCCCGTCACCGGGCCGCGGCATCTCGCGGCCTTTTCTTGGTCATCGTTCGCTTTTTATCGCGAGTGATGCGATGCGATCGTATCCTGTGGCCTGATCTGTGCTACCTACCTGGGCTGATTCATGGTATGTATGTGTTTGTTGGGCTGCCCATGAGATTACTTGTCGGGTAGCCGTCGGAGCTCCTTTTGCACGGATCGCAGGTGGCAACTGGTTATCGTGCTTGGCGAAGACCGAAACGCCGACGGTGATGCCAGCGCATACTGTCTACTGGACTGGACTAGCTAGTACAATAGGTATCCTCGGGCCTGCTCCGATCGTTCGTCATGGAGGATAAGACTGGATACCTTGTCCCTCTCGGATGGGAGTGAGCTGGCAGATAGCGCTTATTTATTCGCCCTGTTGATCTGGATCTACGAATGACGTCGCGTGCCGTGTTGTTCACTCACCGTCAATCACCGGCTTACACGGTCCAGAGAGGTACTTTACTCAGAACTTTATCTGATTCCGGATACCAGTCAAACTCGAACACTTGATTGCCTGAAATATTGAGGAGCCACGAAGCATGCTTACTCACATACATATGCAAGTACCTAAAACAGTCGCGCTGTGCCGCGACGAATGTTGTAGCCGCAGAAGGGAGACCTGGCCTCGGACCTGGGCATCAAGGCGACAAGAGCAAGCATTCCAGAGATGGCCAAACCGGCAAGGCTCGGCATGGGAACCCGAGTTCTCTCCATCTACACTACACTAGTTATCCACTAACTATTCGTCCGTAACCCAGGTTTGCGATTACTCAGATGGCGTGTTTGGATGTTTGAATGGGTGCGGGGGTGGGCACTTTCGTAATGTACATAAGTAGCGTACCGCAATGCAGTTAGGTTTGTTTCGTGACCATCATAGGTAGAACACAACACGCACACCGCCTCGGGATGCTTGTGCCCCGCGATAGGCAGGTTTTGGTTTTGGATGAAGCAAGCAGGCCATCTTGTGATGGGCGGGCAGATACGTGCCCACTAACCTAAGGTTAGGGAATGGGATTCATTATAAGTGTGTTTTCATGAACCTCATGTGTGAATTGAGGTCAAGGTAAAGAAACAATAGAATGACTAGTTGTCAATCTGCAAAGCTCGGGTTTTATATCATTCGCCTGGTATTTACTTTCCAAACGACCACCTATTCTTTCTTAATTACAAATTATAGAACTCTGTGGTATATGTGCACCGGGTCCCTACATATGTAAGTAGTTATTCCTCTCAAGCAAGAGAGTGTAAAACGGGTACTCATTCAATCAACCCCCGAAGCAGTTCTCCGATCGTATCTCATTCGTCCGCCTGATTTCTTTCAGTGGGAACGATATCTGTCCGGGGTAGCGCGGGGATATTGAACCGGTGTCTAACCTGATAACACCCCGGTTGCTCCGGAATTCCGGTGAGAATGATATCTCGATGTGCACGTTAGACTTGGGCGTGCGTCTCCGCGGCCGAGGAAACATAACCTGCCGTTTACCCTTACTTAAAGGTAAACTGTGACTCGCGTCTAGCGGATGCTCAGTATAGTAATCCTCCTGCGCTCTGCTCATTTACACGCGTCAAAGATGTTGGCCGTTACGGCTCGGATTCTTCCGCTCTTTGCTGCGCGTTTGTCCGTTGGATGGTGTTCGCCTCGGCATATACCGATTCACCCGCTGGGCTACTAACTTAGCTATAAGTTACTATGTAGGTGTGTAAGTAAGTAAGTATGTGGCGTGGTGCGCTGTGCGCCCACATGAACTCTCCAGTTCTACGCGCTAGATTTGACTTGCCTTGCCTTTCCTTGACTTTGGGCGCGACGTTGATGTGCATTTAGCTCCCTCCGCGCATCGGACCTCGGTTGTAGGTGCTTTTCTCTGTTTTATTTTATTCTATTCTTTTTCTTGTTGGTTTTATCTCATTCGTCCTTTCTTCTCATGTCTTGGACGAACCCGTTCCTTGACTTGGCCTTTATTTGTTCATATGTTTGTTTATTCGGCATATCACGCTCGTCTTCCTGTGGGAGGTTTCGCCGTGGTTTGTTGTTGACTCCACTGGGGGATCCATTGCATGACTTTGAATCCTTGCTTTAAATGTCTTTGGGGGCCACATAATCTGCCAGGAGGCGAAGCCCACAGTTCTGTTTCCTTGGTTGGCTTTTTGTATCGTATCCGGTTTCAATTGCATATAGGTAGCTCGTGGTTATTGCGCTTTCTTATCACCATTGACTACTCCATGCTTAAAACGACATCGTGGTCCTATTGCGTCTAGCAAGCACCTTTATTGATGAACAACTTTTGTCCTCGGCATTTTTTTTCATTGTAAGATATATAGGTACAACAACGATGGAACATGGGCCCTAATGATCTTCTGCTACTATACATGCGCGATCCAGCTGGCACGGACCTGCCTTATGCCTTCTCCAGACGGCTGGCCACGGTCTTCCAGTTGATGACATTCCAGATGGCACTGAAGTACTCGGCCTTCCTGTTCTGGTATTGCAGGTAGTAGGCATGTTCCCAGGCGTCTATACCCATTAGAGGCACGTAGTTACCAGATACGGGATCTTGGTTGGCTCGGGTGACGACTTGGAGAGTGCCGGCTGCCTTGTCCTTGACGAGCCAGGTCCAACCGCTACCCTGGATGCCGGCTAGAGCCGTGTTGATTTGGCGCTGGAGATTTGAGAAGGACCCGAAATCGCGGTCGATGGCGGACTACCGAATTAGAGGCCAAGTCAGTAGGATGACTACGACCATTATGTTTCCGACAGACAAATAGGAGCAAGGGACGGGTCGAAATGCATAAGGCTAATAGTCGGAAAGATGATGTTATGACCACGTACCTTGAGAGCACCCTCGGGCTCGCCACCGCCGTTCTTGTTGGCCGGGGCCAGGTTCTCCCAGAACAAACTGTGGTTGATGTGACCGCCGCCATGGAAATTGAGCAGGGGCGCGAGGGTGGCGGCCTTCGACTGATTGCCCTTCGAACTGGCTTCGGCGATCTGCTCCAGGGCGCTGTTGAGGCCGTTGACATAGGTTTGATGGTGGTTCTTGTGGTGCAGCTCCATGATCTTGCCCGAGATGTGAGGCTCGAGCGCACCGTAGTCATCTGCAGTCGGTGGGCGCAATGTGTCAGCTGTGTCGAGCCAGCGGGTGAAGTGTCCTCTCTCGCTTACAGGGCAGATCGGGCAGCGTGGCCTTGCCGCGGACGAAGGAGGTGCTGGCCAGGGCGGCGGCGGGCTTGACGGAGCTGGCGCGCAGGGCCGCCCGAGCAGATGGAGCTGTGCGCAGGAGAGTGGTAGCCATCTTGAACGTGTTGTTCGATTGGTATGCGGAGTATGGGGGGGGTTATAGGTCGATTCGAGGGATGACGATATACTATTACGGTAACATCCGATGTGGAATTGGGAATTGGTAGTGATACCGTGGAAGAGGTAATCTTGTAGACGGGAGCTCTGGGAATGATGTCAACTAGTTAAAAATGGAGAGCTATGAGCTCCTGCGGCCGACAATGTCGGAGATGTCGGCTGTTGTCGGATGCTCCGATATCGTCATTTGCAGATGCCGATTTACCTTGGATACGTGCATTTTACATCAGAGTTGCGATAAGCCAGAAAAGTACCCCGCGTTCCATTTAAATCGAACGGATTTAGCTCCACCCGCAGTGATGTATGCGTAAAAGTCGCGTTTCTCGCGACTTACATATTATACCATTTCACAGATACCTTTTTCGCTAAAAACGCCCGCAACACCACCACCTGCGTAGGACCTGGGTGCGGCACGAGCGTGGATGTCCGGGCGTGTTAAATCAACTATGAACCGTCGAGAGACGCCGTAGGCAGTATGTCCTACTATGATATAGACGCTATCTTGACCGATGCCGAAGTACGCGCCCCACCATATTTCTCCCATGGCACAGCATCATCACTATCCGAGAACTAACAGACAAATTCTACGCGCTATAGAAAGTGCCGTGCAAGTTCGAGCTCGAAGTGGCCGAGCTGGGGTATCTCGATAATAACCCGGCGCAGCCTCTGAAGAGCGGCACGACCATCGGCCTCCCGCTATGGCTTGCCGAGCTGCTCGCCCTCGCCAATCGGGCCCCTAGCACCGCCGACGAAGACGCCAAGTCGTTCGTGTCGCTGAACCTGCCGCCGTCGCTGTCGAACGAGGTCATGTCCGCGCTCAAGGCCGACCCGCGCGCGGTGCCGCTGCGCGACCAGTCGCACAACTTCTACGGCCTAGGCACGCGCATGCTCGACCTTTTCGAGGAGAAGGAGATATGCGCCATCCTCCGACGTACCTTCGTCACCAGGGCGGCTGACATCGCGCTACATGCTGGCAAGGCTGGGACCACGGATGACATGGGCATTGGCGGGGGCGAGGAGTTTCTGCGCGGACTGGAAGAGTGGGAGCGCAAGCTGTTTAAGAAGGCCCACGACGGCGCCAAGGGCACGAAAGAATGGATGGAAAGCGTCAAGAAGCATTGAAGCTACACAGAAAGACTCTAAGCTAGATCATGGACATGGGATTGAGAAATGTCCGACTACTGAACTCGAATCCTGACTTTCCAAGGTCATGCCCGCAAGGCATAAGAGATCAACTAGAAGTTGGGTCTATGCATGGTGACGCGTTTGAGAGAAATCTCGATAAATAAAGTATAAGTCATTCGATTCAATTACGATTTGATTTTCCACATGGTTCACAAGGTTGTCAAAGAACCATAGGTAACTACATGCATACAGGTGACAAAGTAGACAGATAATGTGCGTACCTACTACTGTATGGAGATGGTACGGGCGGTAAAGTACCTGTACCTAAAGTTTAGCTGCCAGGCGCTAACTAGTTACAAGCTGCCAGACTTAGCTGCCTACCTAACCTACAGACTACATGTACCTTGGCTAGATCTCTACAGTACAGGAAAGACATCCCCAAGAGTCACTACCGATTGCTTCAATAACTTTTTATTCTTTTTATTCTGCCACAAAACCCTCCACCAAGTGCGATGCAGCTACAAGAGCTCGCATTACCACATGGATGAACCTCTGTAGACGCCATATTTTACACACTTCCGCCGAAGTTTCTCTAACTCCACATTACAATACACGGTCGTCGCAAATCAACAACACCATCAATCATGTCCTTCAACCACGCCAACATATCAAAGGCCGATGCCGCCGCCTACTCGTCCTCCGACAACGATGGGAGCGACGACGACGGTCTAGCGCGGCCATCGGCCGATCCCCGCGACGATGAGTTCTTCGATTACAACCCTCGCAAGCGTCGCAAGACTGGCCGCAACACGAAGGAGAGCGCTGCTCTGGGTATTTTCGGTTCCGACAGCGACGACGACATACCTAACAAACGCTGGAGGGCAAAGAAGGACCTCCGACACAAGAACGTCACGTTCGTCTCTGCCGGCCAGGAAAAACTGGATCAAAACCCGGACGAAGATGAAGAGGACGATGAGGACGAGGGGAGTCGCGTTGGTCTGGGTGCGCAACGGGGAAAGACAGCACACTATAAACAAGAGGAAGAGGATAGTGCAGAAGAGGAGGATGAGGATGAAGACATGGCTGGCGTTGGCCTGGGGTTCCGTCCATCCGCAGGCGGGCTTGGGCTTGGTTGGGGCCAGACTTCTCAGACACAAACCGCTCCGAACATAGTAGATGATACGCCCAGCAAACGGTCGAATGTCATCAAGACAAAGTACGACGGTAGCACCCCCCTGGGGAAGAGCTTCGTACCCACGTCCGCGAAGGAACCTGTCCTCAAACCGAACCTTGTCGATAACGAACCACACTCGGCACCACAGACCCCCAAGTCGAGTACTTTTGGCGGTGGCGGCTCCAAGACGAAGTCTTTTGCCGCGCGCATGATGTCCAAGATGGGCTACGTCGAGGGACAGGGTCTCGGTGCCAATGCCCAGGGTCGTGCCAGCATCATCGAGGCTACACTGCGTCCACAGGGCAACGTCGGTCTCGGTACCGTGCGAGAGAAGTCCCAGCAGGAACTCAAGGAAGAAAAGCGACAGGCGCGCTTGCGGGGAGAGGACGTCTCCGATTCCGACGAAGAACGGAAGAGGATCAAGCGTGAGAGAAAGAAGAAGACTGGCGACAGTGGCTCGGGGAGCGGTATGAGCACGCCCAAACGATCCAAACCGAAATACATGACTGTCAGCGACATCCAGAGAGCCGCGCCGGGGTTGCACATACCTGAAGCATTCGCTCCCATCTTGGATATGACGGGACGTGACCAGAAAACGCTCACGTCTGGTTCCGGCCTCCTAACCCCGACAGCAGGGGGCACCGAGCTAGTTGAACAGGCGGAAGCTCGAAAACTGGCAAGGCGAGCGCAAGGTGATCTCGCCGCCTTCGTGGAGGAATGGAAGACATTAGAAGAGAGAAAAGCATGGCTAGGTATGGAAGCCCTTCAACGCCAGCAAGAGATAGACGAACTCGAAAGTGAATTCTCGTCTCTCCATATGTTCTCCCTCGTTCTCGACGAGGTCTGTCAAGCCGCACGAGACCAGCAGTGGGATCCTATCATCTCAGGATTAAAGAAGGCTGAGACCTCAACTTCCACTTATAACGAAGAACTATCCAACATTGCGGTCGCTAGCATTCACCCCTTCCTTGCTAACGCCTCTCAGGGATGGAAACCCCTGGAAGACCCTAATCTAGGTAACTTTGCAACCGATCTCGTTGGGATTGAAAAGCTACTTGGTCTACAAAACAAGGCAGCGAATGGAGGTGCAGTCGCCAAATGGAATTACGGCGCATTAGATGATAGCTCAAGCCATTTCCATGTGCGGTCAACTACGCCATACGAGAGCATGATATATAAGCTAGTCTTTCCTAAACTTGTAACCACCATATCACAGACCTGGGATGTCTACGACGCCACACCTCTTCTAGCCGTACTAGACAGATGGGAGCCGCTTTTCCCTGCGTTCGTTCGCTCTCAGCTGCTGGAGCAGGTTGTCCGGAGACTTGAGAGTGCCATCACAAGCTGGAAGCCCAAGAAGGAGCGAAGCACACTACCACACCTTTGGTTATTCCCCTGGCTCCAGCATCTACCCCCGCACCACCTAGAGCCCAAAGGCACGGGTCTCGTCTCGGACGTCAGGCGGAAATACCGACAGACGATCGATACCTGGCAGTTCGACAGGGGAGTGGTTCCCGGGCTCAGGCAATGGCAAGACATCTTCCGCCCCTCGAAAACGCAAGATCAGTGGAAACCCCTGGTCATGCATCACGTCCTTCCTAGCATGGGTCGCTACCTGCGCACCAACTTCCGCGTGGACCCGGGCGACCAGGAGCCATATCTGAAAATGCTACAGGGCGTCGTCAAGTGGGTGGAAATCATCTCGTCCTCAATGATCGCCGAGGTCATCGTCGCCGCGGTGTTTCCCATGTGGCACGACGTGCTGCACCAGTGGCTCACAAGTGACGACGCCAACTACGACGAGATCGGCGCCTGGTTCGAGTGGTGGCATGCCGACGTATTCCCGCCCGAGATCGCGGCGCACCCGAGCGTGCAGGCGGAGTTACAGCGCGGCACAGCCACCATCGAGAAGGCGCTCGAGCTCGGCGACGATGCAAAACACGCCCTTCCCCCGCCGGAGAAGAAACCCGCGCGCCCGGCGAGAGATGATAGGAAATCAAAGGAAGAGAAGAAGCGGCCGAAACCCCCTTCCCCACCCCCGCCCGCCGAGGTTGTCGAGCCGACCTTCCGCGACGAGGTGGAGGGCTGGTGTTTAGACAACGATATTCGTTTCATACCCATCCGCAAGGTGAACGAGCTCGGCAAGCACTACTTCCGTCTCACGGCCCGCCTAGATGGAAAAGGAGGCGTGCTGGCGTATTTCCGCAGTGGCGGAGAGGATGCAGATGTTCTCGTCGTCGAGTCCCGCAAGATCAATGGCGCATTTCGACGCGCGGAACGCGCCGAGTGGGACGCACTGCTTGCGTCGCTTTTTGAGGAGGTCGAGGGAAGGTAGGATTGTTATGAACCTGGGTAGAGGTATGTGAGGGTTCAGGGTGGACGAGTTGAGTAGGCAAGTGAGATAGGGCGGTGTAGAATGAATTGGAATTCTATGTGACTGAGTGATTGAGTTACGAGATTTATGAGCTTGAATCAGTTTATTCGATATGATGCCTCTAGACACTCTATTGATTTCTTTCGGTATATGCCTAGTAATTGTGTGTACCAGATTGTTAGGAATAGAACTGGGTTTAGCGAAGGCTGAAAGCAAAGTATCATAAGCGATTATCATTGTAAAAATTGAGATATTTCAAATCGTGTTTCGCGTGCCTTCTCTGCCCCTCTTTCTCTCTCTTCCATTCCCGTCACCAGGCTCTCGGGCTCTATAAGTGCCGTGATACGCATAGTCCGATCTATAGCCTTAAAATTCGCTTGAAATGTCGTAACCACAAGCCTCAAACATAAAGCATATACCCTCCGCTGTGGAACGCCATATCGATGACTTGGTAGCTCTCACCGCTGCCGATGAACTAGAAGTATAGGAAACATATCGCTCGACAACCGTTTACTGAGCTGAGAATATGACGTGCTAAGCTCCAACTACTTTAACCATGACCAGTCATAGTCTCTAAGTCTTTGATGACGTATAATCAGTTTGATTCTATAAAAATTGCAGGGAGACAATGGTAGAACGTATGTTTCATTAGGGCTAGAATCTTGCCTGCTTATTCATTGTGGGCTTTTCGTCGGGCTCTTTCCTTTCTTTTTAGTTCAATTAATTAGAATAACTTAAAGTGATAAAGTTGCTTCAGAATTGAACGGGACAGAAAGCTGGGTGCTATACTTGTGTTGAAGACATATTGCTAATGTTATTCTCGGCGAGATTCAGGGTTCCCAGAACACCTATACTAAGATTTGCCTATGATCCTCTTGGGAACAATAATCACTTAAGTAACTCTAGCAAGTGGGAAAATACGACAGGTCCGAACAATCATCAACAACTAAACACATGAAACCTTGAGGTCATTCAACAAGAGAGTCGGAATGTGGGAAGTTCTATAGAGCCCGAAATTCATCCTACGGAGAGGCCCAATTCGTTACTATTCATAAGGTCGTCGGTCAAAGTATCAACTTTCCAAGTTGCCTGCCGGCGAATAATAACAATAAGCTTGGCAGATGCTAGCCATTGGTCAACAAATTGCCTGACGCCTAACTGTAAGAAAGCCGATGTGATTGAATAAGTCTTCTGGACTTGGTAAAGTTTTCTGTTTCACATATTGAGCCTTGGGGGTGACATGACCTTCGCGAGAACGGAGTATTTCTGGTGCGTGGACTCGTCGTCTTTTTCTCCCAGTTCAGATGGTGGATTCCGACATATCGGAGAACCTTATCCAGGTACACTTGGATAGAGAGGCTATCTTGTTGGTTATGATAACTACGCTCCCAAACTTCAAACCATGAGGGGATTGTTATGATGATCAGTTAACGGTACACAGTACATGACTGATTCACTAGGGAAAGCTATAGAAGGACAGTACTGTTTCTTTAGCTGCTTCGACTTGCCCACATGCTTATATCTCGGATCGGAACGTAAACGACTAAGTAGCGCAGAATATCAATGCTGACATGCTCTAATTAGTCCCTAGAAAACGGACTTCGTATCCGGAGAAGAACTTAATCTGTACCGATCTATAGATTCTTGGGCTCTATAGCATGTTGGCAGCCTAAAGCCGATACTGAATATTCACCTACTCATTTAATAACAATAAATTGGAGGGGTGGGTGTGCCTTTATCATTTCATGAGGCTCGAGGCCGCCCGGAACACACAAGCTTCCCCTGATTACATGAGCCCTCCTAACGAGTAAGCATGCTTGCCGCTGTCTTTACTTGGAGACTGTATCTATAAAGGCGAAAGTTCTTCATACTATGCACTTCTTCTATTCTCAGCGAGGGTAGCAATACTACCTACATCTCAATTACCAGCTTTTCCGGCATGTATCGAGACACTAGCTGAGGTTACTCATCCCGGGATAGACAATAATTGTTGTTATTGTCGTTGCGCGAAAGTCTAAGCATTCCCATACCAATACTTATCTAGGGTTTTCAAGAGAAGAGAGATAGCCTTGTGAGGTTGGCATGCTAACCCAGATACTAGTAATGGTTAAGCACAGGTGAATGATTCACCCACTATGCACATGGAAAAGCGTCAGATAAACAGGATGCTATCTGCATAGACTCACAGCTAGCCAAAGAACGGAAGCAGCCAACAAGGTCAATGAACATAAAACGGGACTATTAGACTATATCGACGTCACTAACATCGACCGCACTCCTAAATACGATATCCTAAAACCAAACAGAGCCTAGAAACACTCGAACATTGCGTCGTGGGTGGAAACCGGACGTAATATAGCAGAAGAATACTGCGAATATGCCCTCTATTCGCACGATAAAGGTGGTCTAAGTGACAATCATGTAGCCACCTAGAGCATCAATATTTGAGATTAAAGTTAACTATATTATGAAAACACTGCTTTAACATGTTGGCCACTCTTTTTCACCCGCGGGCGAGCTTGATATGTAGCCGGTATCTACCAAAATCTCAGCATACAGTAGGTTTATTTGCTCTCGTGCTGACTATCGAGGAAAGTTGGAAGGGAAAGAATGCTCGAGGATTCAGTTACGTTCTGCTCAGTGTAGACCACTAGGCTGGATCTCGCTCGAAGGCAATACCAGAGGACCGTTGGGGGCAAGTCCTACGCATCAGCAACTAACTGGCGACTAAGGGTCACTCAAATAAGGCGTCTAGTGGAGTATTAGTGTTCCTGAAGCATAGAACGTTGATGTAATTACACTTAGGCTCTTTTGAATGAAAAGTTTAGTGTCTCTGGATACGTCCTCGATCGCGAACAAAAGTCGGTACCCCACAGGACACGAAGCAGAAAAGGTGCTTTGTTCGTTAAGAAGTTGTTTTTAGTTAGTCTAGCCTCGGGATCGTTCTGCTCAAGGTCGTTTTGTCAAACAATGCAACGGACAAAGCAAGCAAATATTAGCACCTCCTCATCACTTTTCGAGGGCGCATGTGGTTAAACGTTCCCATAGCGATCGAAATTGCCAAGCGCCCAGGTGGCGGAATCAAACGTATTAGTTGGCCGAGCTACAACTTCACCCGACAATGAATGGAGGGCGAATATCCGAAGCAGGCCCTTCACGGTCTGCAGCGCCAGATATCTCCACAACTGCACACGGGACAACCAACGTCGGTAGACCCTCACACACATACGGAGTACAAGTCGACGCCGCGAGCCCTGATCGAGACAGGCCCATAAGTATTAACAGTATCGAAGACTCGGACTGGCTCATGGAAGCTACGGTCGACCTAAGCCGGGATTTGGACACGTCGAAGAAAGAACTGGAGATCATCAAATTCATACTCGAGGAAATGGAGTTACGGTCGCGGACCGATCGCAGGCCGAGTGTTACCCGAGAGGGGCAAATAGAGCTTATGAGAGCATGCTGCGAGTATTCTAGCTCCCGGTGTCATCTCCTGCGAGAACGACTCCGTCAAGCCCAATCCTGGGCGCATGCTAGAGCGATAGGACAACAGGTGCCTGGAAGGATTCCAGAAGAGGTCAGACTTTTTTCGTTTCTATTGTTTTGCGCTCGGAGAACTAACTGAAGCGTGAGGGATGGCGACCGTGGCTTGTTTTGGTGTTTCTTATTATTCTGGGCATCTTCCTTTAGAGATGAATTTGCCTGGCTGCCGCTTCCCGGGAAACTAAAGCATCATGGCGAATGCTGACTATTATTACGAAAGTGGCGTTTCGTAGACATTGAGTGGCGAAGGTGGTTGAGCGATCAGGCGAGCAGCCATGCCGATCGGCTTAATGGCAACCGAGTATCGCCTATCGAGACCACATCAGAGTCATCGAACAACATCGCCTGTAATATTTGGGGTCCATTGCCTCATATTCTTAGCGCTGATGTCTGGTGGAAAGATATATGAAGCGGCGGATACTGAGAGAGGCTGTAGAGCACGGGTACTGGCGGAAGGTGGCATGACAATTGGCTTGGTTGGGTAGGTTTCATTGGGTGATAATTCTCTGTCCATATGGAGTTATGCCGTTTAGATGCGTTTAAGTGGTTTTAGTAAGTCGAGGAAATCGATATTTGTGCTAAATACTCGTATGATGAAGGGGATCGATATGCTAGAATCCGTTAGAAGTAGGGGTGGAGCTTAGGAGGGAAGCTGATGAGTTAGTTGCTGGTAGATTAGGCTATCTTGTATGTCGGTACTTAAACGAAAGGCGAGTGACAGGTGACAACGACAACGGTCACGATAGGAAAGATGTTTATAGACTTGGGTGACACACCATTGTGCCACACACGACAATGTCGTTGGAGATAACGGAATTAGTAGATAGATAGGGGATGTCGGATTGGTAGTTGAGTCGCCAGCGACCGCTGAATCCGCTGTGCTGTACGTCTGTCTCTATACCATCACTTCTTTTCCGCTACCCCATTATCTCGTCTCCTTGTGAATACTGCATTTACCAACGACGGACAATACCGTTACCATTTCGGAACAGGATTTTTATTGGTAATTCGATAGCAAAACAGTCGGGTAAACACGGTGTGTCTGGTATCGAGTATTGAATCGTAGCGCCAGCCTTGCCTCAGATCGAAGACACTCAATAACGTAAGATGTCCTTAAGGGTGAGTCGCGTGCCTGCAATAAGAAGGGGTCCTCTAGTCTAGTGTAGTCTACTGTACATACACTACCTGGCTTCCCGCCAAGCCAGAGTTGGGATATTATGGGGAATATCCATTCTTTGACCCCCCGGAAGCTTTAGTCTCCCGCATCGGGTTATTTCGCTGCACGTTTAACTATACATAGTTAAACCCGCGAACCATGAGTTAATTTTCGGAAGCCTCATTTCAAAACGACTATAACTCCGGGGCATGTGGTGGTGCATGGAATGATGAGATTGGATGTTCGATCCTCTTGTCTCCAGGAATTTGTGATTTGCCTGTATACGTATGCTATGATATCGGTATTACGAGTTGAAATTACTCACTGATATTCGGTGGTACCTGTGGTTAGTAGATCATAGTCTAGACTAGCTAGGTAACTACGAAATCACTATTAGACATAGGGTTGTGTACTGTTTGCTGTTAACTATACACTAATAGCGATCATCCGACTTGTCCCGACAACTATCATCGTGGGCGCTAAGGGTAGCGACATTACCTACTGTAGTTCAGCTACTGTATCATGATTGCCATGGCCAAGATCACCAACCCCTGATTTATGAAATTGAAAATTGAAAACTTAGTAGCCTAGCATATAGTAGATAAGACAAAGTAATGCGATAATTCTGCTTGTACGAACAGCATGGGCATCACCCGTAATCATCAGACACAGGTTTAAGTAAGTAGTACACTACTCTCCAGAGTGCGTGGTGTCGTCTTAAGCGTTAAGCCTCCTACCAGCTAACCGAGAGTCTGGTACGGTGGGTTCAACACTAACCACCTCCCAAATGCACACGAGCTCCGGTGGCCTGGAGCATGGGCGTTTCAACACTTCACACTTAAACGCGTTGACTGACTAGCGAAGCCTTACCCCGCGGCTCATTATCCGCTGTGAGCAGCTACGGTACACGGGCCAGTATAGTTAAGTAGTCTAGCCAGTCCCCTCGTCGGGGTAAGTAAGCCGCCGAGGCACTATTACGTACAAAATACCAAACACGGGGATTTCAGCTACGTTTACTTACAGTAGGTTTAACCCATCTTAGTTGTATTGCTGCGATGATACATACCGATACCACTTTACCTTGGCTCGTCGATCCTAGATTTGCGGAGGTTTGGAGCCTTTGCCCCATTCTGGGGTTCGAGAACGTCGACATATTGTCTTGGAAGAACAATACGCTAGCGCTTACTTCACAATCTTTGCCGGCGCTGTGGTTGTTCTTTCGGGTCCGTCGCAGAACTAGAACCGAACTAGAACAACAGACTTAACATCTACATACTATGTTGAAGTACACAGCGGAATGAGCCCCCCCTCACTTGATGCAGAGGGTTATACGTATCCCTCTCTGCCATCTTTTATTCCGCGGCGTGCCACTTGATCAGCGTTTACGTATATCATTAACGCATATAGTGTAGCGTGTGTCTCGGAGCACTACCTGTACTGCTGTTTGTCGCCTCGGCTGTCGCAGCTGCGCATACACACACACAAAGCGACATAGATTGGTTGGCATGGATAGATAGATACTCCGTATTGGTCCCCCCCTATCTCACTTCTCGGTGTTATTGGACGTGCCGTTTTGCCGGCTATGCCGATGGTTCTGTGCTTCTGTGGCACGGCACAGCCAAGACATCCTTCTCGCGAACAGCGTAGCCATTCTCAGGCGTTGCGCTTCAGGTCCTTTTTTATGCATACGCGTCGCTTACCACTCTTCTGGAAGAGTTCCTCGACATTTCTTCTTTCTGCCTAGTCTGACCACCGGCGAATCTTAGCCCAAAGTGGAAGGTGGTTAAGAGCCATAGCCAATGAACACTCGGCTGGGGGCACAGACGGAGTGGTGCTAATATCAGCAAGTCTTGGGTCCTGCAAAGAAGGTGGTGCGGAGAATTTGGATTTGGAAAGTCTTTAGAGCTTCTCCCGCAGTGGCTTTGCTGTCCACCGTTTTTCTCTTTCCTCGACGCTACTTACAGTATAGTATTCAGTAGGGAACAGCCAAGAATACATTGCCCATATAATATCTTGCCTAGACGCTAAAAAGAATATCTAATTTACTATGTACCTCCTGTGTGTACGTAATTTCGAAGAGGGTAATTGTGCAAGATAAGGAAGAGGAGCTGGGCGGGCGTCTTGTGAAAAAGGATTGTTAGCTCGCTAATGCGCTGTTCTCATCGCCATTATCACCCGTTTGGCTGTCGGATCAGCCGAGCCTTGCTGCCAGTTTGGTGCAGTCTGTATACGTACACCACATCATGCAAGACCGTCCTACGTTGTACGAGTACGATCTCTTTTTTTTCTTTCGCCACGTGCGAGGCATGCAATCTTGTTCGTGCGGCTGTCAGTCAGGTCAGTCATCACGCTTCCACACACCGCACGATAATACTGGGACTGGTACCGAATGGATGCAAGCGTTGTCATATTTTGCCATCGACGTTAAGAGATGCTTCGGTGAATAATACGTCACATGCCTCACTATATCATCCTAGGACGTAATGAGTACTATGCAGCGGTATTTATTATCACGTACGAGTAATCATTGGCACAGATGTCAAAACACTAGCCTGCGAACGGTCTTATTCTTATCTCTGCGCAGTGGAACCTTCTATCCCCACAAACACTAAAATGGCCTAGATATTTATCGGGTGCCTACTGCCCTGTTAGGAAATAGGCGCTAGTATCATCTATACGACTGACTATATCGGGCTCGGGCCTATTAGAGCACCATACCAGAGCTCGCCGTCGCGCAAGTGATTCCAATAATTCCTCGTCTAAAATAGTGTACATGTGTTTGGCCAGTAGTGTATTGTGGCGCTAGCTCCCGTCTACCTAGGCATTCCTTGCTTCGGCAGTCTTGGATATATAGTTCCAGAATAACAAGAAAGACGAACTAGAAGATGGGGTGTGTGCTGTAGGATGGTGAGAACGAGGGTAAAGTCGAACTTGGTGGCCGATCCCCCTGCTTGTCTTGGGGGTTTTTGGAGGTCGCTGTGGGCGGGAGAGGGTACAGCAGTACTAACTACTTGACCAGATACCGCCAGATGTCCTTTAGGTTTGTATTGTACACCTATATTCTCTTACATAGCAGGTCTTAGTATTGAATGAATTTGTTGCTCTTATCGCGAACAATAATTTCTCTGCTAATAGTAGGTATGAATAGGCACATCTTACTAAATATAGGCCTACGATTCAACCGGTTTTTCTCCTTATTTGGTAGTTGGCCCTGACTTGTCTCTAACCCGAAAGGACGGGCTCGAACGATGGACTGGCGAACCCCTGAGCTTCAACTTGAGTCGAGTCTCGCAGCGTCGAGTTCTGCTTCTGCCCACCGAGCTGGTGGGGATCGACGGCTTAAATCACGCGACTTAATTGTCTATCCCCCCCCCGGCTTCACAGTATCAGTTCACCAATACTGCCAAGCTTACCTACCAAGGACAATGTCCCATCCTCCCTTGCCTGCGTCACCCACTCAGAGCTCTCAGTGAGTGAGATCACGGATCCCCCACTTGGCATTATCCCTGCCCCCTGTCCAACCGTATGGGGCTGTATACTATCTGCACAGTACCAACAGGGAATCGAGGGCCTGTCAGGGAGCGTCCAACGGTGGTGGGAGTGAAGGCACCGAATCTGTATAAGTAGACGAGATACAAAGCTGTCGCATGCGCTTCCCTCGCGCATCCTTTGTTTTGGATCACTTTCGTCCCTTCATTTCCATCATTGCCGCTGCGGGGTGTCAAGCCTGACTGGACTTTACTAATCCTTTGCAAAGTCAGCAGCCGATAACTATTCTTTTCTTCCAACCTTTCTTTGACTTCCCTTCCCTTCGTCTCCATCTGATTACATCGTCCATCGCCAAACATGTCGAGCAACGACGAGAAGGAGGTTGGCCCTCCGGCCTATACCACCGCCACCGATGACGGTGAGACCAAACGCGATGCCAATTTCTTAACGCGCAATGGCTTGAATTTGGAGTCGTTCAAGATGCGCGACTATGGGAAAGGCATCGTCGAACTTGATCGTACCATGAAGCCTCGCCATTTGCACATGATTGCCATCGGAGGTTCTATCGGTGCCGGTTTCTTCGTCGGTTCTGGTGCTGCGCTGAACACTGGTGTACGTATAAACATGCGCCATTCGATATCGTCTAATGGATGATACATCTCATGGCCCCTTTATTCAATGGTTAAGGATCGGTGTTGACGTGCAATTATGTGATAGGGCCCTGGTTTCCTCCTGATCGACTTCATTATTATTGGTGTCATGATGTTCAACGTCGGTGAGTAGTCATCCTCTTGATTCTTTTTTTTTGAACCCCCCATAAAGTGGCTCATTTGGCAACCAAGAATCCTTGTGGTGCTAACCTGGCTTGTTAGTCTACGCTCTCGGTGAACTCGCCGTCATGTATCCTGTTTCCGGTGGTTTCTACACATATGCCAGTCGCTTCATCGATCCTGCTTGGGGTTTCGCCATCGGTTGGAATTACGTCGCTCAATGGGCCGTTGTCGTGCCTCTGGAATTGACAGTTTGTGCTATTTCGATCAGCTACTGGAACGCCGAAATCAGCCCTGCCGTATGGATCAGCATCTTTTGGGTCTTCATTATATTCGTGAACGTCTTCGGAACTCTCGGCTATGCAGAGGAAGAGTTTTGGTCAGCGTTGATCAAGCTTAGTGCGACGGTCATCTTCATCATCATATCATTCGTCTTAGTCCTCGGCGGTGGTCCGAAGAACGGTATGTACCACGAGTACTGGGGTGCACGGCTATTCTATGAACCTGGCGCTTTTGCCAACGGCTTCAAAGGGTTCTGTTCTGTCTTCGTCACTGCCGCCTTCGCCTTCAGCGGAACAGAACTTGTTGGTCTGGCTGCAGCTGAGGCCGCTAATCCTTCTAAAGCTCTGCCTAGCGCTATCAAGCAAGTCTTCTGGCGTATCACTCTGTAAGCTATGAAACGCGTATTATGGATACCTCGGGTACACATGCTAACATAGACTTTGCAGGTTCTACATTCTCGGTCTTCTCTTTGTGGGTCTGCTCATCCCCTACAACGACCCCCATCTGCTCAACGCCAGCTCGAACGATGTTGCTGCTTCGCCGTTTGTTCTTGTTGGACAGTACGCTGGTTTATACGGTTTCAATCACTTCATGAACGTCGTCATCTTGGTCTCCGTCATCTCTATCAGTGTATCAGGTGTCTATGGCGGCAGCCGTACTCTGACGGCTCTGGCTCAGGAGGGTTATGCCCCCAAACTCTTCACATATGTAGACAAGAGTGGTCGACCCCTCTTCTCCGTCATGTTTATTCTGGCCTTCGGTGCCCTTGCCTATGTTGACTTGGCTTCCACCGCTTCGGCAGTCTTTGGTTGGCTGCAGGCTCTTTCCGGTCTCGCTGCCCTCTTCACTTGGGGTTCCATCTGCTTCGCCCATATCCGCTTCCGGAAGGCCTGGGCTTACCATGGCCACACTCTCGACGAGATCCCATTCAAGGCCATTGGAGGTATCTACGGATCATGGCTTGGCATATTCCTCATTGTCTTGGTCCTTGCTGCTCAAGTAAGTCTAAGCATACAGCTTTCTAACTACCTGGGATGACAAATTACTGACTACTCATAGTTCTATGTGGCCATCTCACCTATTGGAAAGAGCCTCGGTGATGCCCAGGGCTTCTTCATGACCTACCTGGCTGCTCCTGTTGTGTTGGTGTTTGCTGCCGCTGGTCTCGCATGGAACCGAAACGGCTGGTTGCGGACTAAGGACATGGATATTGACACAGGTCGCCGCGAGCACGACTGGGATGAGATCAATGCCTATCGCCAGCACCTTGCCTCACTACCTGCGTGGAGACGGGTCCTCAATATTATGTTCTAAGATTAGACGGGTTACACTGGTTTGTTAGTGGTGGACCTAGAAATAATAGATTATAGCGTTCCTGTACGTAGATTCGGCATATTCGCGTATATATTGTATTGGTGATTGCGCTGTTACTTCTACTTGAGATGAAGAGGCCGCCGAATAAAGCAGTCCTTAATTAGTTGAGAAGCTGAGAAAATTCTGGGAGACCATAATTAACCGCGTACGTATTCACTTCGACCATATCAAATTGTCTTCCAAAAAAGCAGCGGATTAGATCTTTACCGGGACCGTTTGTCAGGATTCATCGCGACTCCAGATACTAGTCTACACATATGTAATTTTACAATATCTATTCTATTAGAAATTTACGATATAGCCTACAGCAAATGCTATACATCTGCCGAATATCACAAATAGAGTGCCTCTTTGCATCTCATCATCGGCTTCACAACTATGTGATCTATGAGCAGGAATCTATCACTATGTTATGTTATAAGCGAAGGATGCAATTGCGTACAACCTTTAAAATGACCATGATCCTATACCCCACCTAATTTCTCTATATCCCTGATGGTTAGAATTCTCACCTATAAACCCACTCTTATCGTCAACTTTCTTAGATTTATAGCAAACAGTGTGCTCTTTATTTAGGCAATTAATTATCAGTTGGTTCAGCCTTCTTTTAGTCCTATTGCACTCACTCTATGACACTCACCGTTGGAACTGAGAATTTGACTTTGCATTGAACCGCAGGGCCCTATAATAACACTAACTGCTTTTAGGATGTCTTTTCAGTCAACAAATGCAACTATAAATATTATAATGTCATTGAGGCTTACTAATTCTAGAGGGTACCAGATATTGCTTCAATAATGGTAGTTACTTATCTTATACGAGCCAAATGATAGGAAACGAGAAGAATCCGACGTGAAAGTATATATGGATATAAGAAGACGAGCACCTTGGACTAATTATGGTCCGAGGCGCATGAGGCTCACAGTACATAGAAGTAGAGGATGAAAATCTAGATTATTCTTATACACCGGCCATGACCAAGGGATAAAAAGCACCGTAAGTGCCACTACCGCTTATGTTGACGAATATCTCCTCCATGTCGTAATTCTCCGACCTTGGACTCTTACATTGGGTAAGTCTACGGCTTTATGTCGAGATCTCGCTCCCACTCGAAGGTCTTCGACCAGCTCTGTGGGCCTGCTGAGAAGCACACTATGTCTTGCGTATATCTTGCCGCGGGAAATACCTAGGTATGAAACATAAGGTTGAATAACTGTAAAGTCGTGGGTCATTCAAAATAGGACTAAGCAGTCGTTTCTAAGATCTGTCAGTTTAACACAATCGTACTGTTTTACGACTGCTGTAATGCAAGAACCTAGAAACCTCAATTGCCAATGGCTCGTGGAAGACACTCGAGCGTATATTCTATCGATATCCAATAATCTCTGGGCCAGTTGAGCCTTGTATTGCTTCGCTTAAACGACGTCACGACGTTCGAGACTGGATGCAGACTTCCATTCCTCGTAGGCCTACCCCCAAACCCCAAAAGGAGACCGAACAGCCGACACCACTGAACTCATATCGAGGAGATTGTTAAAGACGCCTCTATTCCTCTTCATATGGTATAGGAAGGGGACTTGAATTCATGTAAAGCAATGCCGATGTAGCTAAATAGCTATTGACCACCCAGGCAAGGGGACAGTCTTTATCCAGAGCAGGCCAGTCGGGTGCTTGAGGGGGCAGACTGTCGACACTTTCACGGTGAAATAGATCATGTTGGGTGATTAGAAACTATGGCCCACGAGCATCGGCTGGCCGCAAAATTTTGGAGTGATCTGCGGTGCATCTGCTCGGCTCGGTCTCATCTTCTTACATGCATCTATCCACAAATGATGAAGTGATCTACCTACAACTTTACGACAGCTATTCTATGCCTATGAAAATTCTGCCACTTCATGATATAACTGTGAGTTACCATGAATGCGGTTGAGGGGAAAGAGAGATATAGGGACTTAGTTTATTTAGCCTGCAACTTTTTATGGCAACCATGTTCTATACCGCAAAAATGGCACGAGAGTGGTAAATTACTAAATTCTCTAAACTCTTGGTGTTCACTTTATATTGCTTTCGTTCTCATGTACCTACCTAGAGCTATATTCTCGAGGCGAGTTGGAACAGGGCTCCTCCTCCGTCTGGGTTAAAACAGTAATTACAAGGTGAAGTATCTCGTGCTGTCTCAGGCTCCATAAGGCACTCGGCAAAGCATTATCTCAGCGGAACAATATCAATCCTGATAATTTACAATGTCGTAAGTATTTTGCCAATATGCTTTGAGAGCTCTCACAATGACATTGTGTGCTAAAGATGACCTCTTTGGTGACTTGCGGCGCCTTTGTTCCGCGACTGAACTCCCACTTTCTGTGAAACACAATAGCTTCTAGCAACAAAGAGGTATTGAGCAATAATAATTAGTCGCGGCGTCTCTTCGTTTGGTGATTATAGATGCCCTGGTGCTCCCAAACCGACTAGACACTTCGTATCAACTACTTTCCCTTCGTCCTATCGTCTCTTGCAAGGCATAGCTAAGTCCCTCCCCTCAATCTAATTTACTTCTGACGTGGCTCTAGTACGAGAACAAGCAAGAACCAAGCAACAAAATATACAAAGAAGGAAAAAAAAAACAATGTGTTGGTCCGGCATAGCTTTCAGCTACTGTTATGACTGCTCTAGGGAATTTGACCATAAGGCCCATACAACACCTTGCTACGCAAGTGAGAACGGGCAGCCGTGCGCCCCGAAACACCTCCCGAACTACATCATCCACACGGGCGACAACTGCGCCGAGTGCAAGGCCGCGCGCCACGCAGAAGAGACATGCCAGCGCATGATCTATAAGTCGAAGCCGCTGAATCTTGACCTCAAGAACAAGAAGCGCATGTCCGCTTTGCTTGCTGCTTATCGGTAAGTAAGTAATATTTTTCGTCTCAAACCCTGATTTCCTTGTTCGTTTGAAGTGCTAACTGGACTCTCGTATCGTAGTCAGGATCTGAGATGCCGGAAGAGAGGATATAGAAAGGCAGCGCCTCAACACGGCGTCGATGTGCGTCGTCAGGCGATCGGGGAAGATTCTGTTGCCCCTATGTTGAGAATGGCACGGCATCAGAATATGACCTATCTGAAGACGAACCCATGTGGAACTTGACGTGGTCCAATGCCTCGAGATAAATGATTTGCCTAGGTTTTACCCAGATAACACTGACGATTTAGCTTGCAGCTAGAGATTATATAGATATTCATGTCGAAAAGTGTACGAAATATTAATGAATCGTAAAAGCAAGTCGGTTCAAAAGCTTATGTAGTTGTCTAGTAGCTGTGGATAATAAACTGGTGCGTGAGCTATGTGAAAAGCGGTGGAGTAGCTGTGCATGTTGAAAGAACTGCTGATTTGTAGACCTAGAAGCTAACCTATCCACGTTGTTACGGTCTAATTTTGTAGAATTACTATTTCTACCCAAAGGGATTCTAAACTTTTCCTTTTAATTGAGACATGATGCAGATTCTAGTACAATTGAAACAACACTTTTTGGGTGCTTGGCTTACTGTTTAAGAGTCGCCAACACGCCTCCACTTGATTTCACCAACAAATACCCAATGAATAAGGCAGAGGAGAATACAAGGGCTGGCTGTGTTGTAGATACGTCTCTGTTGAATCTATCTATTCAAAAGACCCCAGCGCCCTTGACGTGCAACGAACGCCGCATCACCGAATCGACCTACATCTATTCAAATGAGCTGACGGGTATCATGGAAGTACCAAAATAATAACAAAATGATTAAAGCCCAGAAGGCCCATGACAAAACCAGGATGGCAGGCTTCCGGATAGATACAACCCTGAATACACAAATACTGCTTTTTCCCCATCCGGCCTCTATACCATCCATCCCGAATCCAATCAACCATGCTGAGTTCGTACTCATGAAGTCGTTGTGTCTAACCTACATGGCATATCATGAGGTACAAGAAAGAAGGGCAAGGAAACTCAGATTAAACACGAAGCACAATAAATAAAATCTCGCTTTTCACCCGACTCCAGTAAAAGCAAGTAACAATCACAGTGCTCTAGAATCCATTACGATTCTTATGTGACCCGTCGGCAGACGTGGGCGGCGTGGGGTCGTCGATCATGCTGTCAAGCGTCGAGAGCGACTCGAGGGAGTCCTTCCCTGTGGCATTCGGCCCGCGGTGCGGGTGGAGTCGCGGGGGCGCCGAAAGGCTGTTCACCGTGGGGTCGTTCGCTATCCCCGTGCCGGTTCCGACGGTGAGCTTGCGGAAGTTCTTCCCCCACGTCGACGCGGCGTTGCGCGTCGAGTGGTTGCGCGACGGATTGCGCTTTAAAAAGCTCCGGCGGTGTCGCAGCTGCGTCTCCTGCTGCTTGGCGATGATCAGCTCGTACTGTTGCATCATGGTTGGGTGGTCGATGATCTCCTCAGTCGTGTACACTTTCTGCTCGAGCCCTGGGAACCGTGGCACCTTCTGCGTGTAGTAGCGCGCCAGCTCGGCCGCCGGCATGTGCGCGCCCCAGATCTCGTAGAACGGCACCGACCGGATGTCGGCCACCTGCAAGTTCTGCGTACCGAGAACGGCGTCCCACGCCGTCGCGATGACGCTGTGGGCGGCGCGGGCGTGGTCCGGATCCACCGACAGTACGGGGGACAGCACGCTGCTCTCTCGTTTGGGCGCCGCCAGTGGGATGCGCGGCGTTGTATAGCTGTCGTTGAGCCCCTTGAGCACCATTGGGTCCATCACGAAGTCGGAGGTGGTAAGCACTGATATGGTGGAGCAGAGCATTCTCAAGACTTCCTCGGCGAAGAAAGATTGGATCTTCTTCTCACAGAATGTGACGGATACCTCGACCTGCTTCGACCCGGCCATGACGGTTTGGACGAAGACATCCGAATCCTCGTGGCTCATACCCATCACGTCGAGCGTGCAGGAGGCGTCGCCGATGGTGAAGTTGAGGAACTTGTAGCGCTCCGACTGTCTCCGGTGGTGGACGACGGTGCTGAAGCGAGTCCAGGACGGCCAGTTGGTGCAGTTATTGATGACGTCGGCCGTCTGTAGGTTTTCGTAAGGAATACTAGCGACATACTGACTCTGTATATTTCTGAAATACTCAAGGGGAGCGATGGGGAAGTCGGGTATTCGTGTTCGTACAGGTATCACGTTACCCTTGGGTCCGACTACACTGGAGATAGTCTGGCCGTTGGCGAGACTTAGATGTCTGCCTTCGACCATGTGGCCAAATACGACGTCACCAGTGCCGGAGAGGTTCGACAAGACGACTGACCACGCGCCTTTTAGGATGGACTCGAAGGGTATGCCGAAGTCCTGCAGGGATCCAATAGGTATCTTTTGCTGGAGGGTCTTTGGACTCGAGTTGGCGACGGGGAGCGAGGGTTGCGATACGACCTGCGTCATAGACACGCCTTCAAGAAGTGAGCGCCAGTATTCCGTTGCGCCACTAGCGTATGTGGAGCGTACCGCTCTAATAACCTCGCAGAAGCCGGTGCTCTGCGTCACGGGACCGGTTTGTCGATAGAAGCGACCCAGGTCGCGCACTAAGATGGGGATTGAGAGATCGTCGTATTGAGCACGCGACAGTCGCATGACAAGGATGGAGCTCTTCCCCGCGTCGAGGAAGGAGAACTTGGTGACGGGGCGGCGGAAGTCGATGGGCAGTGGTTGGTCTCGCTTGATGAGTTTCACGGCGAGACTGTTTAAGCGCCAGTTCTGGCACTGGTACCGCAAAAACTCAGGTCGGTAAGACCGAACGACTGTCTGATAGACCTGGCGGCTGTGGGACACGAACGCCGTCCGCAGTATGGGATGAGCTTTGGTTAACATGAAGCATGCATTTTCAAGTTTATGCCAATCCAGATATCCTGTTGCGCTGAGCAAGAAGTAGGACACATTACCCCGTGCTTGCAGCATGGCAGACTCGACGAACATAGTCTGAAGAGAGGATGCTTCTGCCACATCCTCGATGACGCTTCTGTCGGAGCCGAGCTTTGTCGCTGTGGCTTGTGTTGAGCCGTTTGATACAGCATGTTCTCCTAGGCCCGGCTTGACCGTAGTCATCTGGAAATTGGGAATCCCCTTGCATAGTTCGGATAACGTGCGATCACGTACAATATCGATGATAGAGATCTCTATCCCCCGTAGACGACACATGACAACGAGGCTGTGGCCCATGACGATATCGCCTCCCAGGGACATAAAGCCGTCGTTGGCCGTTATTGTCGTTTGGTCCTCGATGACTAGGACCTGAGCCCAGAGAGCCCGCATCTGCTGTTCCGCTTGCGTCAGTGGTAAAGGCGGAAGGTCGGTGGGTTGCATGCCATGCATATTATCAACCTCAGCCAGGGCCAGCAGTTGTTGCCTCGATAAACCCGCAATCAACTTCTGAAGACCCCGCCTATTCACCCTCAATGAGGGCGTCAAGGGTAATTGTCGTACGGGAACATAAGCCAACGGAAGCGGGATCTTGTCACGAAGACTCGAGTTGACTTTATGCTTGTAATAGAAAAGTCTCTGTCGCGTTGTATCGTCAAGGTTGGTGAGATACTCCCTGCCCTCGAGTAACGCATCGCCAATTTCGACGAATACGGTGAGAACGGGTGTCGAGTTTGTGTCTTTAAAGGCGACCGTCTCGACAACGACATCCACGCCTTCGCCGATGCACCGTCGAAGCCGTGACTCGATCTCGGATACACGGAAAGAATTGCCCTTCATCTCGTTGTTCTCGCCCTCGGGCGTTACGAATTCGATCTCACCTTTTTCCCGGTAACGCACTAGGCGGCCTGTCTTGAGAAGGCGGCTGCCCGATTCCTCGAGCAAAGAATGGGCTCGCGCGATGCTCTTCCTGACGAGGATATCAAAATCTAGGTTTACCATATCCAGTGTGCTGGCGCTGGAAAGAGTAGCCCCTCCGATCACGAGCTCTCCGACCGCGCCCACTGGCATGAGTCGGTTGTGATCCTCCGGACACACGATCCAGAAATTTCCGCAGAATGGGTTACCAAAGCCCTGTGTCATAGGAGATCTCGTCATCTCCGTCGCCGAGAGACCGAGCGGGCAGGCTTCTGCAGAGCCGTAGACGAGAATCACTTTGGCTTTGCCCGCCCATTGTTGGTACACGTCGACATAAAGGTGTGTTGCGCGGAAGCAGACCACGGCCATGTCCGGCAGGGCGTCGGGATCGATTTTGCGTGAGAGCGGGGGCGTGAGATATGTCCAATTCACTCTCATACGCTGCGCAGCCGCTGTAAAGCCCAAGATCCTCTCTTGAGAAGATGGCATACAAACACAGCCTCCGTTCACGAGGGTCGTGAAAATCTCGGCCAAGGAGATATCAACGCTGTAGGAAGAGAGTTGCATGACCCGGCTTGAAGGGTTGATTCGAAGCGTGGGGCCTTGAGCGGCGCAAGAGGTTGCCAGGGCCCCATGGCTGTATGATACCGCCTTGCAAGTCTTGGGGCTGGTAGGGGCTAAAAGGATGCATGCTATGTCGTAGGGTCTGGTTGGCACAGGTGCCGGTAACTCAATCCCCTGCACATATGGCGACATGATTGTCTGCTCGTTGATCGCGATGGTAGGGCATCCTGAGCTTTCAAAGTACCCTCTCACACTATCTGACGCCAGAATGAAGCCCCGATGAATGACTTGCACGATCCAGGGAAACATGTCCGTAGCCTCCGAATCGATAGGGATAAGGATCCCACCCACCCTAAAGAAAGAAGTTAGCCGAGAACACATCTCTGTTTCTTTGCCGAAATCTAGTGTACTACTTACATTAAAACAGACAACATGGCCACTATGGCCCATCGACTCTTGTCGACGACGACAGGTAGCGGCATCTGTGGTCTGACGCCGATGTTCAACATGTACTGAGCCAAGCCTCTGGAAAGTTTACAAAGCTCTGCATAGGTCAATGCGCCATCCCAGCCGTATACAGCCTGAATATCGGCGTTCTTGTGCGCCCGGGCTGCGATGAGCGTGGGGAGGTGTTCAATTTGTACGCCGATCTGGGGCATGCTGTTCCATCCTAGTATCTGATTATGGTCGTGTACGGTGAACAAGTCCGACTCTTTTACCGTAGCACTGGGGCTTTCTAAGATGGTCTCAACAGCCTTACCGAGGACGTGACCGATGGTGATGGCCTGTTGGTCGGCGAGAATGCGATGTCCGACGACGACGTTCAGGTTGCCGTCACGAATGCCGAAATCTACATTGATATCATACTCGGAAGCTTGTGTGGAGCTATTATGGGAGAATTTGCTGTTCGGAAGGATCTGGCCCGAAATGTCCTCATAGCTGAAAGATAGGTACGTGTTGAACAGCCTTTTACCCTTTGTGCCAAGCTCATGCTCGATAACGCTCATAGGCACATGTTGATGTTGCAGGGCTTTCTGGTGCTCCATGTGAGCATCTCGAAGGACTTGAACGATCGTCTGGTTAGCAAGCGCACGAGTCCTGCCGACCAGAACCCTCGAGAAAAACCCAACAGCGCTCTCGAGTCCGGCGATGGGTAGATCCCTGCCAGAGGTACGGTACCCGAAGCACACGTCTTGCGCGCCGAGGAACGTTCGCAATAAAATACCCCATGCAACCCGGAGTATAGTCGATTTGTCAACTTTGTAAAAGCGGGCGAAGTCATGCAGTCGCTGGAACGGGATCTGTAGGTCAATGGGGTTTGTCTGCCATTCGATGGTACCGTTGCCCCCCGAAAGAAGACGAGGGAAGTGACAGGGTTGAATACCGTACAGCTTTTCTTTCCAGAATTGGGTAGCCAAGGGTGTCGTTTTGAGGCGCTGGTAATACTCGGGGAACAAGAGCTTATTAGAAGTGGCTGCTTGACCTTCGAAATACACTTGCTCAAGCTCATTGAAGAGTATGGCGATGCTTGTGATCTGCTTGATCGGTTAGATCCGGATCCAGGGGGTAAACGGAAGAGGGGCGAAAATTGATGGAGTAAAAACTTGAATAGAGGAAAGAAAACAAAACAACTGGAGGATAGCTTACATCGCAGATAGCCTGGCTGACCTCTAATTTTAGGTAAGCCTTGCCCACGGACTGGCAAACAATGAGTCGATGCCATGGAATCCCCTCTTGCAGATGCAGAGGCGGAACCTTTCCAATCGCTGCCATCGGACTCTCGATCTCCTCGCTCTCGATAAACAACATACTGGGAGAATGATTGCGCAGTACGACCTGATCATAGAGACCCTCTCTCAGAACACTAGGTGAGAATATGGTTCGCATAGAAGGATGTTGTTGCGTGACCTGGTACCAGGCACTGCAGATCCGCGATGTATCGATGGCGTTGCCGACTGTGTTTAGTTCATAAGTTACTTGAGCCAGTGAACTTCCTGGTAACAGCGAATGGTGAACCAAAACACATTGCTGGCACCCTGTGGCGGGGAAGACGTCCTCGATGTTACTAGTGTTTAGATTCAACCGGGGAAGGATGTCTCGGTTGAGTTGATTTAGTCCCTCGGGCGTGACACCTAGGTAGGGAACGTCTGACATGGACAGCCCCGGCGCGTAGTCCTTCAGTCTGCTGATAGATTGGCGCAGGACTCGCTCATAGTTGCGGATCCATGTCTGTATCTGTTCCCGGTGCTTCGAGTCCCGGTGATGTAGGAATTTCAGCTTCGCCTCGCCCTCTTCCATCCAGACTGATACTTCGAAAATAGCGATACGGCCGACGTACCGTCCGACATCTGCGGTGTCTGACTCCATTGCCTTGCCAGGAATATCGAGCTCTTCGAAGACAGCATTTTGGCTTTTTACACGCCCCAGAGAACCTGCGTATGTGAAGATGAGCTCGAGAGGGCAGTGGGAGAAGGCGAATGATTCTGCCGATGGGGCGTCTATGAGGTTGGCTGTGAAGTGTGGCAGACTGGTCTTCGAAGCGGCCCGCCGAGCATCTTTGACAAGGCTCGAGATGGAAAACACATCGTCAGTCGGCGTCACGTTTACCACAAGGGGACACAAGTAGGTAAACCAGCCTACGGTCCCAGATATGTCACGATTTGGATCCAGGGCGGATCGCTCGTGCTCTTGATTCCACAGAATCGGTGGGGATCGATCTCGAAACGTCTGCGCGAAAGAGAGTAAGAGGGCCGACATGAAAATATCGCAAGAATCGGTCTTGAGTTCCTTATTGGCTGCTTCTAGCACAGATGTAACCTCAGATTCTAGTGTAAAGCCAAAGGCGATAGTACTCCCGTACGTGTTGAGAGTATCCTTGACGCCCCAGTACTCCCAGTTGCGCGGCGGAAGCTCGAATGCGAGTCCGATGTCGTCGGTTGTTGTCTGCACACGGTGCTTCTGATGCAAGGTCCATTCCTTGAACGTAAGAGAGTTTCCAGAGACCAGATGGCCGTCGGTGAGTAACCTCTCCAGATCGTTGGCAACGACTTGCCATGATTTGAGATCCACGACGAGATGGTGAGCGACCAAGTAGAGCAGTTGATAGCCATCGTTGGTATGGAAGTGATGAGCGGCAAAGATAGGGCCGTTCTCGATATTGATGGCGAACTGAGCGGCCGTGGCGATAGACTCGAGCTCGGCGTCCGCGCCGATAAGGTGGTGCGCGAACTGGTATGATGTAGAGATGGCCGGCTCGGTCGACTGCCACCAGGATCCATTGGCGAAGTGGAAACGGGTTCTCAGCATCTTGTGGTGACCTACAAGGGCCTCGATGGCAGCGCGTAGGTCCTCGACACCGATGCTTTGCCTCAACCGCAGTAGTATGCTCTGGTTAAACCGATAGTCGCCATCACTGGATTTCCGCCGAGCCGTATCCTTACCCATCGGTGTGTGGAAATAGAGATGCTGCATGGGGGATAAGTCATACATGTCAGGAGCGGATTCTTCCGGTTCGTGGAAATGCGCCTCTTCAGGGTTGACAAGCGCGGCCAGTTCGGTCAAACTCGAAGCCTCCATGACATCCCGAGCTGCCATCAGGATCCCCTCGGACTGGAAGCGCATAGCAAGTGCCTCTGCCGCGTCGGGGTCTCCGCCGAGATGAGCGAATGATAGATTCATGCCTATGTCGTCTTGCTCGACGCACAGTACTTCGCTCACGGCGTTAGAAAGCCGCCTTTCCCATGTCGTTGAAGGTTTCCTCAACTCTCCCTTAGATTCGATGGACATGATGCGTCGGTACAGATCGTCATTCGCGTTTTGTATCCACGTCTGTAATTTTCTGCGATGGACCTGGCCCTCGCCATCTACGGGCATCTTCTCCAAGGCTATCCAAACGCTGGGAACATATTCGGGTGAAATCTGGGCCTCAACAGCTCTGCGAATGGAGGGAAGATTTCTTGTGTAGTAGGCATTCTGTAATCTGATCTCATCGCCATCACTACTGCCACCGTGATCCGAACCTGGAGGCCCACTGTCTGCCAGAGTGAGCAAGGCAATGAGACGCCCCTCGAAGAGCCCAGCCTTCGGCTTCACCACAATAGCTCTAGATACACCACTATCCGAGGCGAGGGTTTGTTCAACATCATTACGTAGCCTACGCGAAGCCTTAGGTGGAATGGCTGGGGGGCTACTGTACACCGATCCTTGATATCTCGGGCTTTCGACGCTGTTCCCCGGGGAGCTTGGTTCCAGTGGACTGACGACCGATGACAGTCCAGGACGGCCCGCAGGTGGAAGCGGACTCAGCGGTGTCCTGCTCTCTCGCTGGACGAACGTCTTACCACTCCTTTCCTCCCCAGACCCGACAGGTATAGCTCGAGAGTCGCGACCTACTACCATATCCTTGGCTGCCGCAGATTTCCAAGCTAGCTCTACAGGCACATGATTTAGGCGGGGTGTATCGCCGTACAGCTCGGCGGAGGATCTAATCGGAAGACTACTCAGAGGTCTGACGGTTTCGGTTGCGACAAGTTCGCGCCCATATGGTATAGTACTGTATGGTTGTGAATAAGGCGACACGGAGGTCGCAGAATCGTTACGGTCGCGACGCGCGGGAACTACGGTAGGTTGACGTCGTATGAAGGTCGATGATGTCTCGTGCACACCACCGTGCTTGCTACCATCACCGTCTTTCTCTCCATCGTCGTCGTCGTCGTCGTAGTCGTCATCGCCATGGCCCCACGGAATACCGTAGAAGGGTTGAGGCAGCTCCTTCGTATCGATGCGGAGAGCGTGAGCAACGGATCTAAATAACTCTGGCGTGCTTCTTCCATCATCCGTTCTGGCCACTGACGGGGTATTCGCCGTCGACGAGAAAAAATTGGCGGGATTGTGAGGTAGCTGTCTGACTTCTTGGGCTGATCTGATTTCGCGCAGGTCTCGATGTTGAGTGCCATCTCTAAGAGGGTAAGTGGAAGTATCAAGTCGAGGTAAGGCTGATAGGGTAGACCATGCTGGATTGGCCATATTGACGAGGCTATATACACAGGAAGTCAAAAGACTCTGGCAAAGGCTTCGCCAAAGGTTGACATACTTCACATGCGTGGTCTACTCGTTAGCGCCTACAGCACAGTACATAGCATGTCAAGGCAGGTGATGTGATATGCAGATTGGTCAAGCTGACGGACACCTCCCACTCCCAGCAGACCTGTACCTCCACGGCCGGTGTTGCTTGCTTACGAGAGGCTGCGTGGACCAGCGTCGATCGAAGCAGAGCGGGAGAAGGGGGGATGAGAGGTGGGGGAGCTGAAGAGTGAGTGAGTAAATCGTGCGTTTTGCGAGAGGCCCGACTTGCACATGTAAAGCGAATATGGATGTGAATATGGATATGAATGTGGATTTGGATTTGGATTTGGAGATATCGTCATTGTGAAGACGAAGTAGGTATGGGAAGATGTCATGACTGTCTCTCTACCTACGGCACCACGCGGGCCATACAGCAGCATGTCTCGCTACCTACATCTTACATACGCATTACCTAGAATAGCAGGTAACGTGTGCCTGCTCCTCTACCGTTACCAGGACGGAACCGGGACTTGCAGTGGACAAGGACTCAGGGAGGCGCAATGACACACATCATTGATACGGTACATACTTAGATGGTCCATGGAGGGCGGGCGGCGGGCAGCGGGCACCACAATGGGTACTGGATCGTCATGCTCGAGTCCGCGAAGAAGAGAGAGAAAGGTCAGGGGTGGGAGGCTTCTGGGTCTCGGAGATGCCAGCGTCCCAGTCAAGACCATTGAGAGACCAATGAGGCACCCCCGAACGGGGATGGCCCAGTGGAGATAGAGGGTGGTGTCAGCACTGCTGCATGCAGCTCATTGATTAATAACTAGTACCTACATAGTTATATGTAGGTATAAGGTATATTGTTGTGCCTGTTGTGCCAGCTGTGCTGCGCCGTGCTTTCCAGCGTCACATCGTACCTACGTATACGCAGTACTTAGACTAGGTATGTACATGGTACGTACCCGACCTGGGTGGGCAATAACTACCGTGATACCAACCGTATTACCGTAATAGTAGGTGGTGATGATAAGAGGAGAGAAGAGCCGAAACCTGAGGCGCAGCTGCGGCCCCTGATGATGAAACGCTCTAGCGCAAGTTGTGTGCTTGTATGGAACAATTAGATACCTCAGTGAAAAGAATAATAGCTAATCCACGGATACCATCTGCGTTGCGGGTAGTATAGAAAAGCTGACATTTTGATTGACTCCAAGTCCGTATTACCCGCTGGGTTTGCCAGTAAAAGAACGGGCAGTAAAAAAAAGAATAACGATAGGCAGTGATGATGAATGATGGTGATGATGATGATGATTAAAGTGATTACGTGTGATTTTAATGCCGGAGATGGAGTCGAATACGACTTACGGCCGTTGAAAAGAGAAAAGAAAACCCCCCCATCTGATGGATATGATATGGATATAACGATAACAAGGATATCGTACATACCTTGGAGACAATGTTAGGTAGGTACCTACCTACTTATATAGATTATATCCATGTTTCTGTCCTTATTTCAAGTTCATATGTGAATGCATCGACACGCTTAGATACTGCCCAGGCGGCGCGTGAGTGAACCCTTGCAGGCGGGTTCTCTTCTAGTGTAGAAGCTCAGGCAGGAAGCATGGGCAGGGCTGAATGCCAAGTATGTCAAGGACTTATGTTTGTTATAGTAGTAGTAGCAGTAAATAAAACTACCTTATAGATGCAAGCATACTGCGTATAGAACATGGAATCTTACATTAGGTACTTGATCCGGCAGCACAATACTACCTCGATACCTATGCGTATATGATAGCGTAGCACCCCGTTGTGACCAAAGTCCTATATATACTTACTTACCCAGTATCTAAGGAGTACCTAGTGAAACAACCCTACATGTACTGTACCTCAGTACTTGATTCCCAAGCAGCACCAATTGACCCACCCGCGCGTTAATCGTACCTACAGTAACAAATAGCAGATGAAATAACAAATACATAGTACTCCGTATGGACCCAATGTTTGAAATACCGTAACCTAAACCGCAACTTAAACCACATCCGTAACAACCAACAGCCATGCTACATCCTTTGCCCGAGATGTCGAGGTGTCGTCCATTCACCAAGGTGGAAGCCTGTACAGTACGTAAATCAGCCCTTCACCTCGGGGGTTGCGTCATCTCTTCCAAACGGTCCTTTGAATCCATCATCTGCTAACGTACGTACGTATGTATGTTGGGCACCCCCCTTGTGACATGTTCACTATTTAGGTATCTCGTTGGTAGCTGGTTTGATGTGAAGACTGAGAGTAGCTAGTAGGTATGTACATATGTTCGTTCCTGCTCCGCTATAAGATTACATATCTCACTTGTCTGAGCTAAGCAGATGAATGAACGGACTGATTGCTGATATCTAAGATACCTAAAGTAACATGGATGGATATGGCTTAAGCGTATCATCTGTGAATAGTTACTCCCTCTCATGTTAAGTACCTCCGTCAGAATCATTTTCATAAGAATACGGCTGGAGGAAGTACACGGATACACTACGCTCCATAGAGAAAGGTTTGGGAATAATTGTGACATAGCACTCATTATCACAATTAAGAATAAGAATAGCTAACATTATGACGGTGTATCCATTCAAGCTACGTAGTATACATACATCAACCTCGTCCTCGTCATCGTGAAGCCGTAACAACAAGCGACGGACCGACGCCCGAACCTTCCCTTCCGTCCAGCCTATAGTACAGAACCTACCCCTTTCCCTATTCTTTGCTTTTCTCTTATCCTTCGTCATAACCGTAGTGCGTAGCCGTGGCGCGAGGGACCAGGCCTCATCGCCTGCACCCCCTACCGCGGATGTGAACAAACCGCTCGCCGAACACCATCGTCCCGTCTATGGTCCGCTCCTAAAGGACCACCTCGTCGTCGTCGGGATCTTCGATGCTCGTCCGGCTTGCTGCCTCATGCGTTGTCTTGATTTTTGTGTCGTTGTCGTGAGCTGTTTCGTCCACCGGCTCGGCCGTTGCTGCCGTGGCGGGTTCTTCACCCTTCGGCTTCTCCTTGTCCTTCTCTTTAGAACCGAAGGGCCAGAGGCTTGTGAAGCCCGAGCTCTTGGGATTGTGAGGCGGGGGATGTACCGGTAGGGGCTTGACGATTACGCCCGCCTTCGTTTGGTCGTTGTCCTTGTTCGTCTCGGGCATGGCAAAGTCACCGAACTCGTCGTCCTCGTCGTCTTCTGCCTCGGCCTGGTCCTCTTTGTCCGAGTCGGAATCGTCCCGTCCGTCTCCGAACCTCTCTCGGCTTCTCTGTAGTGTACCGCGCCACCAGCCACTACGCTCGGCCCTCGAATCTCCCCAAAGGTCTGCGTTCCCACCATCGTCGCCCAGGCCGTCGTCGCTATCATCGTCTACATCTTCGCCATCGTCTTCGAAGGGGTTGCGAAGTGCTCTGTCTGTCCCCCTGTCCTGTCTCGCATCGTCTTGCTCGCCATCGTTTTCGAAACCAGCCGCTTGCGCCGAGGTGGTTGTCGCACCTTTTTGATGCATGGCAAGTCGTGCGGCTAGCTGTAGCCGAGCGCGGGAAGGCGGGATGTTCAGAGGTGGCGGCGGCGGAGGAGGCGGAGGGATAGAAGGCGGATCCGTAGATGAAGATGATGCATTTAGTGGATCTGTGTAGGCACGAAACTATGACGGCATTAGTCACAACTCTTAGAAAGGATAAGAGGAATTTCTGGAAGCAAAAACGAAATCGCGGAGGAGAGAGTCTCGGGTATGGCGGGATTCCTCATGATTACACCTGAATCACCATATTCACCATGTAGTATTGGGGCGGTACGCTGGGCCTCTATCCTTCGCTGCCTTGAATTGAGACAAGAGGTACCTCGTAGAGGTAAAGGAGAGACTACTCGGTCCCGGTGGCCTGATGACACACATGCACAAACCACCATCAGAGGCACTGTAATCACCAACACAGGAAGAGAGTATAGACAATGGCCATATATCTCTATCCTAGTGGAGTAATTCAAATCTAATGCCTGTCCTTGGGTTCGGTGTGACGAGAAAGACAAAAGAAGAAGAAAAAAAAAGGAGAAGCAGTAGTTCCGCAGAGATGCTGGGTTCATGCCGCCGAAAACCGACTCATCCGTCACCCAGCAGAGTAACCAGCCCTACGTGGAACAAATTGAAAGGGGCCACTAACCTCGGTGTTCACATCCTCCTCGTTATCTTCAGCTTCATCCTCGTCCTCGTCACTCGAGCTTCCGAATCCAGAGCCTGAAAGAAGCCCCGAGCTTATACTGAAGTGGCCGAGACTGCTGCCACTGCCGTGATCCCCCATGTCCATGGTATTGCCACCGCCGTTAAGGCCAGCTTCGGCAAGGGCATTGGATCCACCACCTTGACTTCCGCCAAGCCCGAGGCTATTGAGACCCATGCCCCCGAGATTGCCACCCATCTGTGGCCTATTGCTCAAAGCCACTTCCGGTCTCACGCCGCCGAGGATGGCGTTGTCCCTCTCGCGGGTCTCCGCCAGCGCGCCCTCGACGTAGTTAATCCAATCCTGGCTCATAACGCGGTCCAGGACCAGGTCGGAAAGAAGTTCGGGAGGATTTCGCTCGGTGAACTTGACTACTTCTTCAGCAATCAAAGTCAGATGCCCCATGAATCCCATGCGGGTTCTGCTCTGGGCCTGCGATTTCTCGCTCGCCATTTGTCCATTTATGATGGCGTTGGTGACATCGGCAGCTTCGAATAGAGAGATGGCAAGAGTCGGATTGAATCCGCGGTCCATCGGCCCATTGAAAACTTGTTGAACAATGTCATAGACGACGTTGTGAAGAAAATTGTTCCAGGGATATCGGAAGAAGAAGGACTAAACGACTTGTTAGATCATCACGACTCGGATAATGACTCGGATAGAAGTGATATTTTACCAAGATGGTGGGAACAACGTTGTTTTCGACAAACTGCAACTTCAAGAAATCGCCGACGACTGGTTCAGGCTGCTCTGCTGCAGCGACTTGAGGGGCCAACTCTGACTTCTGGTTCTCGGCGGGGGGCTTGTCGCTGTCGGGCAAGGATTGAGCTTCTGTGTTTTGTGCCACTGAAGGGTCCTCGGCATTCCGCGAGACTTCTGGTTCGCGATTCTCGGACGCGGGTACCGGGTCAACCTTGCTCGGTTCAGCTACTACTGCGTTTTCGTTTAAAGGAGTCTTCGGTCTGGTTGGCTCTTCTGGCGTGACCTCGGTGACCTTTGTTTGAATACCACCGCTGCGAGCCGGACTGCCTTCGGTCGCATAGACTGGTTCGTTTGATACAGGAGTTTCATATATTACCTCCGCTGGCGTCGGATGGTCGGATGTAGTAGCACTAGGTTCTACCTCTGCTGGTGATGGTTCTACTTCCCGTTTTAGCGATTTCTTAGGCGACAAGGGAGCGACCACAAGCTCAGGAATCTCAAAGTGATGCTCATCCATGTTTCCATCCTGAACGTTAAGGCGGGGCGAACTGAGAGGCTCGTCTACAAACTCATCATCGTCCTTGTCGAGAAATGACGCGGATGTGGGGACAGGAATCTCATCTTCGGCTTTGACGAACTCGTGCGAGGTATCCTCGGTCATTTCACCAGACGGCGTGACCTCTTCGAAACCGTCATCATCTGATGCGTTCGTTACCTCAAGCCGGCGACTATCATCAGGCGAGGAATGGCGAGTACGCATAGTCAAGTCCTCGGAGGAATGCGATTCCTCGCCCCGAGTGGAGGTGAGACGGCCGTCGAGACGTAGGCGACGGCGCTCTTCGTCTCGGCGTGCAATGACCTGCTCCGAGCCACCCTCATTGAGAAGGGCCATGTTGCTACAATGTAGCAGCTCGGCCATGAGTTCGCAGGTCTTGAATCGATCGAAACCTAGGGGCTCAATCTTGTCGCCAAAAGTGGAATCGAGCCGCTGCTTCTGGGCGGGCGCATTGAGAACCAGAGACATGAAGTCGGGGACATGTTCGGCAAATAAACGTAGAAGAGTGCCGAGGTAAATGGGATCACGACTGGACGGCTGAGTATTTGCATCCCCACCAACGTCAGGGTCGTAGTCCGAGTTGTTTTTGCGGATCACCTCGATGATAATACCCACGCCAACAGTTAGGGGGTTCCCGCCGCCGAGCATGTAACCGATAATCTTGTCTACGCATGGTCGAGACACGAGCTGACGCGTGAGTTCGTTGGGGCCGATACAGGCCTGCTCATTTTGTGAGGCGTTGGCAGAGACGGTAATAATGGCCTTGATAAAATCGCCGGCGGCGGTCTGGGTTGCCCAGCTATGCTCGGGTCCAAGGAAAGAAAGGAGCGCGGGCATGACATCCTTAGTATAGAGCCACTTCAGAGACAGTCACGATACGTGTTAGCAGAGAACAATCACATGATTAGGGGGGGAAGGGGGGGGGGGGGGGGGGGGCAAATTTAACA